>WAEK01000017.1:690000-792500 GCA_011634665.1 Mortierella sp. BCC40632
ACCCTGGAGAGGAGAGGAGAAGAGAGGAGAAGAGAGAAGAGCATCTCTTTTGTTATTTTACTGTCTATTTTATTTTATTCTATTCTATTTTATTTTATTTTATTGTCTCTTTTTCATTTTCTTTCTCTGATTGCCGGCCTGGGACCAATCAACCGATACACACTCATCATTGTCACCACCACTGCTCTACCCTAAAAGAGCTGAGCGAGATGGAAAATGGGCTCGGCAATGCACACAGAAAGAAAAGGAAAAAGGCACTTGTCTCAAGACAAAAGAATCCGACTTGAGAGATCCATCCAGAGAGAGATAGCCACGACCCTTTTGTTGTTGTTGTTATTGTTGTTGTTATTGTTGTTGTTATTGTCGTTGATTTTTTTGGGGGGGAGAGGAAGGCCTTTGTTCCACTACAGTTATTCTCTCCTTCTCTTCCTGACAGCCCCAGTTGACATGTGTTCCTGACCAGAGAGATGCCACGTTTCGGGGGTCTTTTTTTTTCCCGCTGCTTGTGATTCATAGGACCGTCGGAGACTGGAAAGACCACCGTCCTCAAGCAACTCAAGCTCCTCTACGGTCGGAAGGGTCTGGATTCAGAGCGACAAACGTATTGCCGGATTGTCCATCTCAATGCCATGAGGGCCATCCAGACCCTCTGTAACGGCTTGGACGAAGCCGAGATCCCACTCGAGCATATCGAGAACGAAGCCCATCTTGAGACGATTAGTCGACTCGAGTCAACACTGAAGCGGTTCTCGATCACTTCGATAGGATTGTCCAACCCGGCAATCCCACGCAAGATTACTGACGCCAAGGCCGAAACTGATCTGTTTGCCGAGATGGTGCCAGCCATCAAATCCCTTTGGGCAGACGGTGGTATCCAGCAGACGTTCAAGACCTGTACCCACTTGAACATTCAAGATTCAGCCAAATAGTAAGTAATGGGTCCCCACCCGGCCATCTCCTTGGCTCCCTCCTTCCTCTCCCGAAGGACCGACCCTGAAGGAAAAAAGAATCAGAGAGAAGAAGCAAATGATCGAAATCGAACAAATAAGAGAACCGCGGGGAAATCACGGCTGAGAGTGAAACGAATGGGCCGGGGCAATTAGCAAGGAAGGAGGGGCTGAGGTTGGAATAATTACCAAGAGAAACCCACTCCTATTTTTTTCATCCGCTAACGCATGACTGACCCGCTGTCTCCCCTGTTAACATCACTGCATAGTTTCCTTGATGATATTGATCGCATTGCTGATCCAGAGTATGTGCCCACGGATGATGATATTCTTCAAGCAAGAGTTCGAACTCTGGCAGTCTCTGAGCATCTCTTCAATATCGACGGCGTCACTTACCGGTATGGTCCTTCCCTCTTTTCTTCGCATCAGTCGAGTAGCCTAGTCAATGTGCTAGTACCGAATGAGCTTTGTCGGGTGATTGTATTTGCGAAGATATACTTTGAGAGGGTGTGAAAGATACACTCCCCAAGTTGACTCTTTCCTGGATAGCTTGACTGACATTTTAGGCTGTATTCTATTTCTTTGACTCCTCTTTGGCCTCGAATTGCTTAGGATATTTGATGTCGGTGGCCAAAAGTCCTTGCGCAAGTACTGGGCGTAAGTATTTTACAAGAGACCGAATAGAATGGCTCTCTTTCTCTCTCTTTCTCTCGTTTGGTCTCTCTATTCTCAAAAAACCCCTCAGTCATCAGTCAGGGCTGGAGTAAAGAATATTGATCCCAGGAAGAAAAGAGACGGGAGCACCACATAAATGACCACAATCAATATGCAGAAGAGTACGGGAATGGTCATTCTCTCTACAAATGGTACCTGCACCTGATGAGCAAAGCAATCAAAAGAAGAAAGGAAGAAAAAGACAGTGCACAACGCGCAAATCCGAGGCACACAGGAAACGGGAAAAAGACAAGAAAGAAAGAAAAAAGGGCAATTGAGGTCAACTCATATTTCAAACATGCAGCGGCGTCTTCTTCCCATGGCGTTCGCCGAGGAGTTTTGTCTTTCTTTTCAATCCAGGACACAACAGATCTGCACAACCTTGTCATTTCACCCTACCCTACGTGTGACAGAACTTATTTCGCAGGATGGACAGGGCAAGACTCAATGCCCTGCAAACCTTGTTGTCTCTTTCATTGATGCTTATCCAATCTCCCATCTATCTCTCTCTCTTTTTTTTTTTTTTTTTTTTTTTTTTCTTTGTTTGTTTTACTCTTATTTTTATTCTTTCATTATCTGGGATCAATTGATTGACTGTTCTACCTAGCCCTTACTTTGACGATGTGAATGCCATCATTTTTATGGCTGCGCTTTCGGCATACGACCAGCCATGTGAGGATGACCCACGCCTAAACCGACTCCAGGAATGCCTGATATTGTTCAACCAGATTGCAAACCACAAGTTGTTTGAGTTGACGTCTATGATTCTGTTCCTCAACAAGATTGACATCTTTCAACGGAAGCTCCTTGCAGGATCGATGGTGAACAAGTACTTTCCAGAGTACAAAGGCGCCAATGATTATTACTCGACCACGGTCTTTTTCCAGTACCGGTTCATTCAGCAGTGCAAGGATCTTCAGAAGCAAGTCTACACCCATTTTACACATGCTACGGTAGGTCGAGTTTTTTAATTTTGAACCAGATGTGTTGGGGTTATTATTCGGCTTGGTTTGTGTTTGTTTTCTTTCCATTCTAGTCTTTTGGACAGGAGGGAGAATTCGCGGTCGCGTGCGTAAATGGAATGATATCATTGAGGATGGGAACCCCAACACCAGAGAGGGGTGGGAGAAGAGGCTATGACAACCACCCACAAAAAATAAGAAAAGAAAAGAAAAGAAAAGAGCGCTGGAGTCCGCATTTTTTTTTTTTCAAACCCAACCTGCTGACCTCACACGTGGTGTGTACTACCATGGAGCGGGGAGTGCGCGTTATATTATTAATGGCTTTCTGTCTGAGAGTATGTCTGAGGTGGAGCTGGGTAGAGGCGGGAGAGATTATTGTACCTTTAAATGTATCTACCAGGGAATGAGGGTTGGTGAATGGAGAGTGTATAATTAGGTTTACTGACGGCTTTCTTCTCGTTGTCCCTCTACATTTTTTTTTTTTATTTGATTTTCGCGCCAATTTGCAAATGTCCTTTTTGTACCTCCAGGATACGAACCAGATGCGAGTCATTGTCGTGGCTGTCAACGCCATTGTCCAGCGCTTGAATCTCCGCAGCTCTGGACTCTTGTAGAACTGGAGCAGGGAAGAAATCAAGAGACTTTTGGATAGGTGACACGACAAACACATTAAAGGCATACTGAGGATGAACAAAGGCCTCAGGAACCTTGGAGAAGCGATGGGTGTTTCTTTTCTTTCTTTTTTTTGTTTGCTCTTTTTTTCTGCGCAATTGTTGATAACTTTGGAATGTTTGGACAAGCAAACTCAGGAGTAGCAAACAGGGCTGCAGGTTTGCTGTTTGAGGGTCCAAAGGAAAAATCAAGCCCCAAAAATTCCGAGCAACTTGACCCTCTCCACAGACATTGTTATTCAATCCTCAATGCCAAGATTCTCTCTCTCTCTTCTTTCTTTCTTTTTTTTTTTTTTTTTTTTCTCTTTTTTTTTACTATTATCATTGCTGCTCCTCATACAGACACACATGCGACTCTTTGTGATCAACACCTACTCATAAGTCCGAACTAGAGTATTTTCTGTACTATACCCGTTCTCTTTCATTCTTTTTTTCTTTCTTTCTTTCTTTTTCTTCATACTCTTCATACTCTTCATATTTGCTTCATATTTTCTCTCTCTCTCTCTCTTTCTCTCTCTGTCCTTTCCGTTCATAAGCACCAAATGGGTCTTCTACCAAACAACTACCAAAACAGAGCATTGAATCATAGATAGCTTTTGTGCTGTAATATCCCTTCTCGCCGACAACAATGACTCTTCTCACAACTCTTTTCTACATAAAAAGAAAAAAGAAAAGAAAGAAAATAAAGCACCTCTTTCTCGAATTTGGATACCACAGAGTTTTTTTAATGCTTACATTGACCAGTAGAGAGATAGATGGCGCGAAAAGCACAGAGAGCAACCAATGGCTGTAAAATGCAAAAGCTGGGCTTGCTTCCTTGCTGCAGCCACGGATCTTGCAATGGATCAGCTGTGCATACAGTCGGCTATCGCAACAGAGATACTTGAGAAACTTCTTCGCGATAGGAGGACTGGGGAAGACCGGGGAGTTTCCAGCTCTTCTTGAGGTCTCTGTTCAAGTATTATCGCCAAGTTATCCTGTTGAGGTAGGTTTGGTGAATCAAAGACTCTTTAAGCAACTGTCTCCATACATTTGACTTGTAAACTAACATCTTGCTTTGGTAGCAGATAGCAGATTTGATTGGAATGGTTCCAAGTGACATAGGGCAATATATCTACAGAGGTCGGGACAACAAATAACTCCCTACACGTTCCAAGGAAGCATTCCTCGGGTCTTTTTTGTTAGCCTAATGTAAACCCCCTGAACGATCTAGATCGGCGAACCGAAGGGATTGCTCCCAAGGAGATATTTGCGAGCCTGAAAAAGTCCTAAGCATTTTTTTTTTTAGCGCGTTTGGGTCTCCTGACAAGGTCCTGTTACTTTTCCAAAGAGAAATTCTAGTCTACCAACATTTGCGATAATATCAGATCTATTTGGGTAAATGCCCTAACATTTCTGAGTTGTGCATTTAGTGTTGGTATTCTCGAATCATATACAAGCGAGACTCTATGGCCCTAATTTCTTTTCCTAGGATTATTGGTGCGACTTAGGAAGCTATAAATGTTTCTTCTGAGATCCGGCCTTCCTCGCTAATAGATATGAGCTCAATCCCACTTAGATACAAGACAGTAATCGAGTCAGAGTTGAAGAGATGAATTTCATTTAAACGGTATGCAGCAACTTGCAGCGTTGCAAGTATGAGTCTTATCCTTCAATGCTTCAAAGGTTATTCTGCTGGTCATTCATCCGGACTCATTATCGAATGACATCCCGGTTTGAAGTTGACAACATGAAATATGTAATTTTCGAAACTTGACTCGATAACATAAGTGGCTTCTACCTTCTCGAATATTCGAGAAGAAGCCCTAATGGCAGTTGCATAGTGCTCAAGGGAGCACATACCATGAAGATCCTCCATGACCACCGCTGCAACGGTTGACTTGATAAAAGCCAGCTAAAGCTTCAGCCTCCTCGCCAATCAGTCCAAGACGAGACATCATATAGACCGTTTTTTGGTACAAGACCCAAGGAGCATCTGACTGCAACAGGAGATCTCGATATTACCAACACATTGACACCAGCAAGGCTCAACAGCCGAACATGGTAGAAATTGAACATGACTCTTCTTCACGACATCATTTGGGGTTTCGTCGAAGTAGTACAAACGACTGCTTGAGGAGCTCAAAATGGAGCGCGCCCCACGCGAACTAAACGTGAGAGAGTTAAGGATGTTCAAACGCCTACAACTGATGCCTTCAGGTCTGTGCATTCCAAAATAGAGCGATCTATTACCCAACGCGACATCCTGTGATAGCGATGGTCTTCCTGCAAATGTCACGAGTTACAAGACAGGGCAGGCATAGAGATGACTCGCATAGGCGATCTTTTTTTTTGCTTTCTTTTGTGCGATAGCGAATGTCAGAAGTGTATGACGTGAGAGATCTAATAGTGGGATGAGAATGGCGTAAACAATAATAACAAGAGGAGGAAGGAAGACATGGGTGGAGATGGTGATTGAAAAGAAAAGAAAAGAAAAGACTGTTCTAGCTTAACCAAAGACCACCCGACTTTGTTCTCAAGAATGGCATACGCCCTGTGTATCTCCTGGCTGTATCACTAATGCGGTTTTTTTTTTTTTTTTTTTTTTTTACTGACGCAGCAATCGAGAGAGAACCCAGCCTTGATTTCGAATACTAATGCCGTGAATGGTAACTTGTAACTACCAAAAAAAATTCATGCCATGCGCCTGTACCCTTTTCCCCTTTACCAGACCACTAACTAAAAAAAAAAAAAAAAAAAAAAAAAATCTCCATTCCCACATGTGTCGTCCCACTGGAATCACTTTTTTCTCTCTAGTGGGCCATCTCATAGTGGAGCTGGCCCCTTGCTCGGTCGGATACAGCCCTGTCGCCAGGAGTCTCCCTATCCTCTAGCTCTTTTTTTTAAATAAAAAAAAAAAAGCCGCAATGTCTTTTGGATTCTGGATGGCCGGAGGCTTTTGGCTGTAGGGTAATAAGTGGGGACGCCGAGACCAGGCGTGTGGATGGAGGTACGTTTTGGAGAGGGTTGGCAGGGTTGGGCTTAGGGTGGGCTGTTCGGAAGGGAAACAAAAACTAAGTGTGAACGCCGGTCCTCACGCGAGCAAGGGAGAGAGCATTGGGCAAGAGGTTGCACAATGGTAAGTAAGATGACTGGGTGGTTTGTCCTGCCTTGGACTTGAGAAAGAGAGAGAGAGAGAGAGAGAGAGAGAGAGAGAGAGAGAGAGAGAGAGAGAGAGAGAAAGAAAGAGAGCGACAGAGAGAGTGGGAACAACAAAAAACCGCTCAACCTTCTACTATTAATACTACACAGTGAGCGCCATTTCACATCGCTTCATCTTTTATCTTTTTGCATCCCCACTCGGACAGACAGGACTCCTTCATCACTCCACAGGAAGACCACAGGATAGCATCTCTCCCACTCTCACTCTCGCTTTCATTCTCTCTGCACCGCACATAAGCGCGTAATCACCCCTACAGAAACTACACAGCCCACAACCGCACAAAATGTTCGCACGCGAAGGACGACAGAATCAGCTCTACGAGAACGGATCCCGTCTGGTATAGCCTTTTTTTTAGCATTCATGATGGCATCACATCCGGGAAATGTCCTTGGATTCGAGATCAGCTCACCATTCCCAGGCAAACTAATGTTCTTCTCTCCATCCTTTTCTCTTTCTATTCTCTTTCTCTCGGCTATCGTTAGGTCTCTGGTTGCGTTCCCATCGACAAACAGGGACGCCGGATTCTGCTTGTTGCCAGCAGAAAAAATGACGGCGATTGGGTTCTCCCCAAGGGCGGCTGGGAAAACGATGAGTCTCAAGAAGAGGCTGCTGCTCGCGAGACCTGGGAAGAAGGTCAGTCTTTCCACTCGCTCTATCCTAGAGACTCTCTCTCTCTCCCTCTCTCCCTCTCTCTCTCTCTCTCTCTCTCTCTCTCTCTCTCTTTCTCTTGTCTTTATCTTCTTTGATCGATATCACCTTGATTCTCTATGCGTCTTGTTTTGCGCTCAAAGCTGACACCTGGACTCTTGCTCTGTTTTTTTTTTTTTTCGTCTCCTTTCTCTTCTTTTTTCTTAGCTGGAGCTATTGGTAGAATCGTCGCAAATCTAGGAGAATATGAACACAAAATCAACAAGCGTACAGGACACCCAGAGACCATCTTTTACTTTTACGAGATGGAGGTCGACAGGATAGAAGAGCGGTGGCCAGAGATGAAGAAGCGTGAGCGTCGCTGGGTAAGTCGAAAGCTTTTTTTTTTTTTTTTTTTTTTGGTCTCCATGGAACGCAAATGGCTCATATCACGTTGGGGCTGGACATCGAGATTGTGATCGGTGACAGACATGAACTAATACTGGACCGTTTCATTTCTGGACTCTTGTATCTTTGAATCTTCTCTAGTTCTCATTCGAGGAGGCGAGGAGAGCCGTTTCGAAGAAGGCTATGCGACATGCCATTGAGCGATGCTCACTTGCACAGTGAAATGGGGCCTCGGGACCTAATCGACAATCACTGTGAAGGACAGAAAGAGAAAGGAGAAGATTAGGTCAAGGGACAGAGACAGGATAAATGGCAAAAAAAAAAAAAAAAAAAAAAAAAGAAAAAAATGAAAGAAAGAAAGAATAAAAAAAACCCCTAGGGAGTCACTCCTCTACCTTTTTATCTTCTATAAACTCTTCTCACTGTATCACCAAAAAGCTTTTGAAAAAAAAAAGGGACATTACTACTCTGCTACTTTAAAAAAAAAAAAAAAAAAAAAAAAGAGGTGACCACAGCCTTGTTATTTCTAGCTTTGTACCGACAGCGATGACATCTTTGGCTGCGTCGGGCCCCTTCCCTATTAGCTTACGCCCTGCAAAAGTGTTGCCTTATCTAATGTTGAACATAAAGGAAGCAAAGAGGGACATACAAAAAGACCGCACAATCTCAGTCCACTTTTAGTCCTCACTGTCGGTCAAAGAGTCAAACCTCCTACGTCAGAGGAAGGGAGGAAGAGAGGGAGGAACACAAAAGCCCATTCAAGAATAGTTGAGATTCAGACTCTACCCTTTGATTTTACATCGAGACACACACATACACGATACAAGGCCGAACATCCATGTTAATTTTCCCTTGGTAGTCTAGGCATGTAGATGCTAGAGCCTTTTCTATCCCATTTTGACAAAAAAATAAAATAAATAAAAAATACAAAATAACAGGCTCCTTGGATGGATTTGAGAAAGGAGTCTCTCTACCAGCATCTTTTTTTTCTCTTCTATTTTCTTGCCACCATTCTGTTCTCGCGAATCTTTGTGAAGTACAGAGAATGTACCTGTGCCTCTCCTGAGAGTTCACTGATGTGCCTTGTTTGTTGTACTTTTACACTTACCTATGTTGTTTCTGGGTCGTTCCCTTTTTCTTTTTTCTTTTTTCTTTTTTCTTTTCTTTTCTTTCTATTTTTTTCAGAAGAAGAAGAAGAAGAAAGGAGGCAAACGCCAAACTTTCAGGACATGGGTAGATGTGCACCGACGAATAAAACCTTTGCAAGATGGCACCACGAAGTTTCAACTTGGAACAGTCATCTGGGGCGAGGGTCTCATTGCTACTATCAACAACACCGTACATGTAAATCCCCGAGTCTGTCTCATTTCAAACCATTGGACGCGAGTAAAGGAAGGGAACCTAGAGTACAATGATCTTCTCTACCAGTATTCATTTGAGGGAAAAAAAATGAATAATATCCAATTGTCATACAGCACAATGTTTACTATCCCCTATACTCGGCTGCCATTGAGGTTTTATTCGTTGCACATGCTCTGCAAAGGACATACACGGAAACTTTTTCACAACGCTGTAGAACCCTACCCCTTCTCTTCCCTCAAAAAAGATACAGTTTGAGTAGATAGAAATATATCGGTAGGTACCACGCGAGGCTCATATAGCGGTGAAGAATAGTGTGGCGAATAGATTGCTTCCCAGGCAGTGTTTCTCAACGAACAGAACGAGACGTGATTGCGTCAAATTTGATCATTTAAGTCCCTGTAAGAGGTCTTAACGAACGAAGGATGTGTCTAACTCTGCCGTGAGCTTACCAAAGTACCACCGAGTTAGTACGGAGATTTTACACAGGGATAACACGAGATTTTTTTTTTTTTTTTTAAAAAAAAAAAAAAAAACCACAGAGTTAGAACGTGTATAACCTTTTGGGCCTCACAGGCCCTAACCTGGGGCCCCAAGTCCCAAAATTTTCCAGGCCCACACAAAGCAGCTTCCTCTATCGATTGAGACCAAAAAAACTAGATGGCTAATATCTGGAATCAATTGTATACCCCATACTGCAGTTAGACACATCCCGTTCTCGTTGAGAAACACTGTTCCCGAGCTACATCGTGTAGAAAAATGTTAGTTCCCAGTGAAATTGAACACAACCTTCGCCAAAAAGGAACTTGAACTTGTCCGTCCTCTACACCAATGCAAGGGCGCCAGAGCTCAGGATCTCAAAAAGGAAATGCTTCCTGGAGAACCAGGAAGCAAAAGATGTGCCCGAACCCGGATTTGAACCAGGGACCTCTTGTTTACAAGACAAACGCGATAACCCCTACGCTATTCGGGCAACCAGATCCTATTTGATTGGTGAAAGCGGATTCACTTTCGAGTTTATATACTTGATATTGAAAATAGCAGTCACGGCGAAAGGCCACGAGGCCCAAAGGATTCACCACCTTTTCTTAGTTTTGCCTACGCGGCTATTCCAGCGGAAACAGATTGTTATATTTATATAAAAAAAACACTCTGGGGTGGCCTTAGATGAGTTCTTTACCTACGTAGTTATCTTAAGAGAGACAGACTGTTATATATTATATATAAAATAACCGGCTGATACCTCTTTGTTTAGCAGGACTCCTTACTTTGTTTTGACCAAGGAGGAGGGATCTTTTGGTTGGATATGGTCCACCCCTGGCTATGGCCTATTTCTAGACATGCCAAGGGGGTACTCTCCTCCAGCTCTGCATACAAGTCCCAAGCCGTCCGATATCAGGCGCGCTGGCGTTGGTGTCGCGGATTTGTCTGATTTGGAGCCGTTTTCGCAACTCATGGACTCTTCGGACTCTTTGTCCTAATTGTAAATCTTGTCCTTGACTTGCCCCTTCTGCAGGCGCTTTTCGTACCTTGGGGGGTATTCTTCTTTCTTTTCTATGCATTGTATCTTTAGTAGCTATATCGATTCTGGGTCGTCATCCATAGTTTCTTTTTTTTTTCTCTCTCTCTCTTTTTTCCATTTGTTTGGTAAATAGTCATGACTCATGAGAACTAGTTGACCGCGTCTACAGATCATAGGACAGGCGTATGCCGACCCTAATGGTGCCTGAGAGAAAAAGAAAAATAAAAAAAAAAAAAAAAAAAAAATAGTTCAGCAGGACGGAGGCACCTGAAGGAAGGTAATGGAAATGACGGAGAGGATACCTTTCCGGCAATAGTTTTTTCGCGTCTCGAGAGAAAGACGACAATTGTCCCGCAGGGGCCTGTCGGGTACGTAATCTGTAAAACTTTAACGAAGGATTGCCGCAGTTTTTGTGGTAGTTAGAGGCTAGATTGGCTTGTCTCTAGTTCTAGCCTACATAGCTATTCCAGTGGAAACATGTTATTGTTAGAAACAAGAAAAAAAAAAAAAGCAGGAAAATGGTACTGCAGTCGCTCATACTAAAATGGATGGTGGCGATGGAGTTACCTAGACTTTGTTTATGTTGAGTCATTTGCAACGCAAGAGGCCATACTATATGTACCAAGTGACATGTTGGTTTGGTTAAAAAAAACCCTGTAAAACACTAAACTCTCATGCCCACATAGGGTCCATGTACACACAAAAAAAAAAAAAAAAAAAAAAAAAAAAAAAGAGCTAGATGGTTGGTGATTGTTGGACCCTCCGATTATCATCCTGCTCGTGCGAAATACATTATCGGCATAGATAGAAAGGTGGTAAGGAAAAGGGAGGGAGGCGCAATACATCGTGCTTTATGTTTGTTTGCTCCCCCAGTCTATTGAAGGTAGTTCGGTGAGGTTCATTTCGGTACAAGTAGTAGTCCATATGGGAAGCGTAAGAGAGGATGAGCCGTGCCCGTTATGCTTTTTTATCGCCTATACTTCGTTTTCTCTCTTTTTATTGGACTATTTGTCCTTCTCTCTCAAAAGCCTGTACCTCTTCACCCCTGCGCCAAGTCAGGACTGGGCTCCGTTGTGGTCTCCTCCAAAAAGAAGGTTGTGGGCATCGTTCCGAGAAAATGAAGAAGAGAACAGATTGTTAAGAAGAAGAGAAAAAGAGAGATAAACTTTCGACTGCTCTGGCATGTATATGTAGCACCGAGTCGGAAAAGAAAATGAGAGCCAGAAAGTGGCAAAACAGGGGAGCGGGAAGTAACCTCGATAAATACAGTAGATGTACGCATTGTCCATCAACACCCAGGGATTGCCTGTTACTGATGAGATGGCTAGAACTTCGTCTACGATCGTATTTCTTTCTTGACCGTGTCTTTGTCTTAACCGAACCAAGTGTAGTCCGTTCAGTTAGAAGTTGAGAATGAGAGTAGGAGTAAGAGTGAGAGTGAGAGTGGGAGTGAGAGGAGGGGAGCTAAATGAGAGAGCAAGAGCTAGTGAGCATGTGGTGCACCAGACAAAGAGTGCACTTTCAAAGAAATTGAACGGGTGCAGGCATTGCATTCCGTTTGAAACATAAATCGTGTCTGTGTCGGCCGCTTTGGCCTGACGAAAGCGAAGGAGAATCTTGCTTTAATTAGGGCAATTTAGGTCGGGGCGTGTGCTTGTTCGTCTGTGTGCCCGCCTTTTCACTGCTCGCTTTTGGGTCCGTCACAGCCATTTGTCTCGCCTCCAAACAAGTCCAACGACCCACCCCGTCCTCCCTCCCTTCCAAGGACTTGGGACATGACCACTGCTTTTCAATCCCCTGGGCTGTCTGTCTAGACCATCCCCCTCCCCTGCCCCCTTTTTTTTCTTTTCTTTGTTGTGTCTAGGCCACGAGAGAAAATAGGTGGCAATGAAGGTAGAGGAAGGATCTTCCAGAAGCTCAGTCAAAATCTCAGGAGAAAGCAAGAGCAGGGACAAGGCGATGCAGCTATTGGTGACCTCAGGGAAAGTGGACGGGGGACAATGGAGGGTGCAGTTGCTCTCGATCCCGGCAGGCCAGTCTCTCGGGCAGGACCATGTGCATCGTCCCATCCCTATTCGGAACAACGTCGTTGGGATTCTTCCGTTCAAGAGCTGAGGCTTCGGACGCTGCGGCTGATGACCCTTTTCTCCCAAGATCTGAAAATAGAGTGCACTGTCCCGTAGCAAGGATCATGTCCTCAACGGCGCTTTCTAGGCTAAGGGCGATTGCGCAAATCTCGCAGTGTAGTTTCCTGCTGGCTGTGCAAGGCAAGGCTAGGTTCATGTTCAAGCCCATGTCAACAAAGATGCGCCCTTACCCATGGACCTGTACCGAGGATTGACCGATATAGCAGGTGAAAACGAGAGCACCCTGTGAGCGGAGGGGGGGGTGAAAGAGGAGACAAGAGAAGGTAGGACATCAGTGTTATTTTTAGCAGGGCGCTGTTAGTCGGACCCAACGATGTCCAAGTTGAATGCATCCCAAACAAGTCGTCGGCCCGCACGATACGCAATCTCATGGAGAGAGGAAAGAATACCAAGGGCGAGCTTGGGGTGAGGACAGGAGAAGAGGACGAGGAGGAGGATCGGCACTGGCAGTAGTGGCAAAAGACGGGTTTGAGTAGACCCCGAGTAGACTGGAGTGAGGAAGAAGCGAGAGAGAGCAGGCGAGTTAGAGACGAGTCAGGGGAGGAAAGAAGTGTGGGAAGGGCGGAGGAAGGCGTTTTCTATATCGGTGGGTGAGAGCCCACGTCTTGTCGCAGGCAATTTACCAGGTAAAAAAACATGAGAGAGAGAGAGAGAGAGAGAGAGAGAACGAAAGAGAAAAACGAAAAAAAGAGCCGCAAGGCGCAGAAGAGAGACCTACTGCTGCTTCTGTTGTTGGCTCCTCTGTACCTGGATTGATGAGCAGTTGGATCGCACCGATATAAAGATGCCAGTTGCTCGGCATTGCCTATCTTTTTTTTTTTTTCTCCCCTCTTTTCTCACCCACACTCTCTCTTTCTCCTCAGCCCGCCTCTCTCCTTCTTCCTCTCACTCTATTCGCCCTGTCTTGCGTCTCCTCCCCACTTTCCCCCTCTACCCTTGTCACGAACACCGCCAACGTCTTTACTTTTTACGATCCCCTTCGCATCCACTATCAGCCCTATCTTTTGAACTGCAACAACAACAACCATGGTTAAATTCACCATCCCTTCCATCGCTGCCCTTGCCCTCCTGGCTACCACCCAGGCTCAATTAACCTCGAAATACCCTGTACCAAATATTACCCCCCCTACCGATTCTCCAGAGGTCCAGGCCTGGCTCAAGGAGATTGACCTTACTGGCGCCCCTGACATTAAGCCCATTGATCACACCTCTACTTCTGTTGGCCCTGAGTGCGCAAAGCGTCCTGATTTGAATGCGAACGGGTGCATCTGGTCTTGCAACACTTGCCCCAGTAACGATGTTATCGACTGTGTCCTCCCCAAGACCTGGGCCATCACCTTTGACGATGGTCCTACTGCCGCCACCCCTCCTCTCCTTGATTTCCTCAAGGAGCAGAATGTCAAGGTGACCTTCTTTGTCCAGGGCTCGAACCTCATCCAGAACCCAGACACACTCCGCCGCGAACACGCCGAAGGCCACGTCTTTGCTTCGCACACCTGGTCCCATCGCGCTCTCACCTCGCTGACCAACGAACAGATCGTTGCCGAGGTCAAGTGGACGGAGAAGGCCGTTCAAGATATTGTGGGTGTCCGCATGAAGTACATTCGTCCTCCCTTTGGCGATGTTAACAACCGTGTGCGCTTTGTCCTTAATAAGCTCGGATACAAGGTCGTTAACTGGTCGGATGATTACGATACCAATGACTGGAAGGTTAGCAGCGATGCTTCTGCTATCGATCCAATTGTTCAAGAATTCGACAAGAAGTTCGCTGCATACAACAGGACTGTTGGCATCAACTCGCTCCAGCACGACAACACTGAATTCAACGTTAGATTGGCCAGGCTGATGGTTCCTCTTGCTGCTAAGCACAACTTGAAGCCTATTACCATGGAGCAGTGCGTGGGTGATGCCTCTCCTTATCAGAGCGGCTCTCCTCTTACTCCCTCTAGCTCTGGTGCTCCCTCCAGTTCTGGTGCTCCCCCCACTCCTGGTACTCCCTCCGCTACTAACACCGCCAACGTCCCCTCTGGCACCAAGAACAACACCGCGACTGGAACCCCCGCTGCGGGCAAGAGCTCGGCTTCTGGTCTGAACGCCAACGTCAAGACCGCTGCTGCTGCCATTGCTGTGGTTGCTGCTGCCGCTGCCTACCTTTTCTAAAAGAAAGGATAGGGACACAAGAGAAGGAGCAAGACTCTCCCTCCTTCAGAGATAGAAACCGCTCCTCTTCCCTATTTGTTTTTATTTATTTATTCAAAACACCTTTCTTCACTATCTATGGAAATATATACTAGGCTTGCCATTAATGTCATTTTCCTTTTCACTAGACTCAATCTTCATTCCACATTTTTTTTTTCCACCTCTCACACATTGTTTCCTCAATCACATTCAAAGCATTGTAAAATACACAGAGAAACCGGTCTGACCATAAGAGGCCGCTTTTGAACCGTGTCAATTGAAAAAAAAAAAAAAAAAAATCTTATTGTTCTAGCGGAGATACTGGACAAAATTATTAGTTTCCTTTCATTAAAGCTTTGTCTGAGTGTAAGAAAGAAAGAAGGAATGAAAGGAGGAAAAGGCAATTGAAGAAAACAAAAGCATAATCTTAAAACTTGAGCCGATATCCCTTGGGGGCGATGGTTGACCTCCAATCCTTGGCGCCCTCAAATCCATTCTTGAACTCTCGAAAATCTTCCAATGCCTGACGGATCTCTTCCCAAGTATTCATAACAAAGAGTCGATCTTGGACCACAGGTTCCTGAAGAGGTTCACCCGTTAGGACAACAAAGTGTGCATTGTCGTCCTTGGTTTGAATCAATAGTGTATCGTTGTTGTCGTTAGATGAGGAGAAGTCCTGTCCCGGCTTCTGTGGATGTTGGTCATTGCGAGAAAGGATCAATGCATGGTGAGGCAGGCCTTCAAAGGGGACTGTAGGCTCGTCGTTCAGCTTGGTATTAACTCGGTCTTTTGCTCTTTTCCTCTCGGTCTCCGAGAATCCTACTACTGGGCCAGTGGGTTCATCTCCACCCAAATAAACCTTTCCTGAAAGCACATAGACAAATGCATTGTGGTGTGCTGGGACCGAGATCTGGATTGCTTTGTCCTTGTCCATACGATAATCCAGGTATGTAGTTGGGGTTCTTGTAAAAGTATGGCTTTCAACACCATGCGCTTTTCCTGCAATGACCTTTACTTGGATCCCATCCTGGACTTGTTTCCTTGGGATGGCATTGTCTTGGAGGTCCTGATAATGGGGCTTGCACATCTTGTCTTGTCCTGAGAGGTTAACCCAGAGTTGAAGACCATGTACTATTGATGTCGATGACGACGGTGGTGATGTCGATGATGACGATGATGAAACCTCCGGAGGCGAGGCGACAGGCATTTCCGCATGCATAATACCTCGTCCTGCGGTCATCCATTGAACATCACCCGTTTGGATTGAACCTTTATGACCAACAAAGTCCTCGTGCTTCATCTGACCCTTGAGCATGTAGGTGACCGTCTCGAATCCTCGATGTGGATGATCAGGAAACCCACTCTGGGCCTTGGTTCCTTGTGGATCAGAGGAGGCTTCAACCGAGAACTCGTCTAGGAGTAAAAACGGATCAAGTTGACGGAGATCACGCGTTCCGAGAGACCGACGGACCGTGGCTCCAATACCCTCTGGTCGTTCTGCAGCATAAATTGACTGTGTGACATATCGATTCGCTCTTGCTGGGAGTGAAGCTGCCCACCGGGAGACTCTGGATGGAATCATTGGTATGTTAGGGTGTAGGCGAGGAGGTTCTGTGGAGATATTGAAATTTGTTGCTGTTGTTGCCGGTTGCCTGCAGCTTGACTAGACCGATTTTGTCTTTCTTTTTGAAAGGTCGCCTTGGGAGGAGAGCGGGAGGAGATTGCTGCAATGCTTGGACAATGCTTGGACGTGATCTTGGCACGAGTGCGGAGAGTGTTGTGAGAAAGTTGAAGGAAGGAGGTGGTGTGAACTCACTGCTTTTATGGGAGCGTTTGATTGGAAATCGAATGGCCGAGCATCAAGCCACTGGCAGGTGGAGAACTCTGACAAGAGCTTACTAAGTGGGCCTTGACAAGGTGTAAGAGTTCACTTAGGACAGTCTTGACAGAAGGGTGTGCAGGGTGCCGGAACTTGAGGCAAGCTCGACCTCGAGGTGCCTCATTCCTTGGTGACCCTCACATTTCAGTCAATGTTGCAAGGACAAAGAAGAGCCAAAGGCCTGAGCTTGCGAAAATCAGGTGACGTCTGTCCAGCAACTCAAGTACTCCTTGGACAAGGAGTAAACGGACACATGTCTTCTTTTCCCACACGATCCTAGGAACATGACCGACGAAACTCCATTCTACTTGAAGTCTGAGTGGGCCGACGTAGTGCCCGTCCCTCAAGACGATGGACCGAATCCATTGGTTCCCATCGCTTATTCGCAAAATTGTAAAATGGCCGCGGGGACAATGCTCTTGGGATGCATATCTTTTGGCACCCTTCCGCGTGGATGCTCGCGCTGACGCCATCTTTTACCTTATCATTCTTTGTCTGGATGGGACACTGCTATGCTATAGACTCCAAGACAATGGATTACTTTCGAGCAATTGCCAAGAAGGAAGAAATTAGCGAACGCGCTTTAGACTTGACCCAGATCGCCATCGAGCTCAGTCCTGCCAACTATACAGTCTGGTATGTGTCACGGGATATATTCAATGGACAAGGAGGACACGAGTGTGAAGCTTTTGGGCTGACCAACACGGATAAGAAAAAAAAGGAAAAAAGAAAAAAGAAAAAACCTCTCCTGATACACCCCCATTCTGTGTGGATTCGTACATCCTAGGCATTACCGTCAAAAACTAATCAAGGCGCTCGACAAGGATATTGAGGAAGAGTTGGCTTGGATCGAAGAGATGGCCGAGGAACATCCCAAGTCCTATCAGATTTGGCATCATCGTCAGACAGTGATAGAGCATCATGCAGCAAAATTCTTTGAGGGCCTCCCAGAACATTACAGAGAGAAATTCTCCGCTACTGCTTCCAGCTTGACAAGGACCCCTATGATACCTTATGAGCAATTGCCTCGGTCGACACAGGAGATTATCTACAAAACCGTTCAACAGGAGCTCGAGGCGACCGCACAGGCGTTCCTGATAGATTCGAAAAATTACCATGCCTGGTCCTATCGACAGTGGGTTCTTCGACACTTTGGAGCAGGACCCTGGTGGGAAGAAGAGCTTAGTTATGTCGATGACCTGTTGACCATTGATATCCGGAACAACTCGGCCTGGAACGAACGGTTTTATGCTGTCGCACTCGGGCCTCACGGGCTTTCTGACGAGGTAGTCGAGCGTGAAATCAAGTAAGGATATGTGACGAAAAAGTCACCTGATGGTTCTTTTGTTGCAACGTTTGGACCATGAGAGAGAGAGAGAGAGAGAGAGAGAGAGAGAGGCTGACGAATGACGTATTGGACAAACAATTAGCTATACCAAGAGCAAGATTGACCGCACGCCAAACAATGAGAGTCCATGGACTTATCTTTCTGGGTAATATTTTTGAGTCAGCACTGGATTGGTCTTTTTTATTATTTTTATTTTCTTTCAATTAAGTGGATCCTAATCAACTCGCAATGTCTGGCGACCACCTACCTTCCTCTTCCTCCCCCCTTGGACGGACTAACTGCTACCACGATGATATTGACAAAAATGACAAAAAAAAAAAAAGTATCTTGAAAAAAGCGGGACGTCCATATTCAGATATCAAGCCCTTCTGCGAAGAACTCTTGTCCAAGCCTCGAGCCAACTTTTCCCCATATTTGCATTCTGCTCTCTTGGATATCTATGAAGAAGAGGCCAAAGCCCAAAAGACAGTTGAAAGTGTCAACAAGGCCAAAGAGGAGGCGATCATGTTGGCAGAGAAGGTGGATTCGATCCGGAGCAAGTACTGGAACTGGAGAAAAGATCGACTCAAGGAAATTGAGGTGGTGGATGCGTGAGCGTCTTTTCTTCTTCTTCCTCTCTCTCTCTCTCCTTACATCAGAGTAGATAGCTTAGGAATATGTTATGGATTAACACGGTACTATTCTTTTCTCCTTTTCTCTTTTGCTCTTTTTATGTGCAATCTCCGTGTGATCAATTTTCTTGAGCATGAAACGTTTGTCAGTGGACGAGCGCGGGCCATTGAGGAAACGAGCACTCCTATCGGATAGGGTGGTCTAACAGTCATCTGTAGGCCAGCATGGCCAGCATGGCATAAAGGAAAAGAAAGGAGGTCGGGGATAACACATTTTGTCCGATATTGAGATCTGTGAATTTGCCTCTCTCTCTCGTATCGCCCTCATTTAATGTACAGCTAATTGCTCTACCAAGTTTATGATAGGAGGGGATATAATTTGTTCCGCACGCTCTTTTTTCTTCTTTTTCTTTTCTTTGCGGGTCCAGGAGGCTCATTGAGTTGATCATTGATGTGGTTTCTAAAAAAAAAAAAAAAAAAAAATAGCTGTCAATTGTGAGAGGAAACAGTGTTGATGTACTCTGTGGTATTGATGATGTATACTGAAGCGTTGTTGTAGGCCTAAGAGACCTCTATATTAGTTAGATAATATGTAAAAATCAAAGAATCAAAAAAAAAAAAAAAAAATAAAGGGGAAAAAAAACAGGGCGAGGCAAGAGGGGCGGGAAAAGCTAGAATAAAGAAGACGAAAAAAAAAGAAAGAAAGAAAAAAAAGAAAAGAAAAGAAAAAAAAGGAAGCGCCCACTGTATCGGATGACAAAACAGCTTTTTTTCCTCATTCCTTTTCCTCTCACAAGAAACAATAACAAACATTGCTCATTCTTTCTTTTGCTCGTTTTGTTGAATGCATCAGGGTCACTCTTGGATTGAAAACAAAACAAAACAAAAAAAAAAAAAAAAAAAAAAAAAAAAAAAAAAAAAAAAAAAAAAAAAAAAAAAAAAGGAATGGGAATGAGCTATGAATCAAAGGAAAAGGATGACTAGATAATAAGAAAGAAAGAAGATGCATTGGTGGATAATATGGAGAGGGACTATACGAACCGAAAGGGGAAAAAAGAAAAAGAAAAAAAAAAAAAGGATGGCGAGATGGCTAAGAACTACTACCGCTGAAAAAATGAGCTCGTATCGGGATAAGAAAAGATTGAATCTCTCCTCCTTTTTTCCCACTATGTGATCATTTTTTTTCTTCAAAAAAAAAAAAAAACGCCTATTCCACACCCATCATGGCTTAGGTGAAGGCCAGTAAGGCTACATACACCCATCTTTACATCCGTTGTGCTCAAGGAGGGCATTTAAGAAGCAACTGAAACCACACAGAATTGTAGAGAATCCATTGACCGCGTTCTTCTTTTTTTTTTCCTCCATCCCTCCTCTCCCTCCTCCTTTGGGCCCGCTTTAGTACTTGATCGAGCTCAGGTCGATCTCAAATTCACTAACAAGATCACCCACAGAGCCAATCTCTGGAAGCTCGAGTTTTCTCATAAAGTAGGCTGGCGGGGGTGTCTGAGGCGAATCCACGGGTGACAGGAACTGGTTCGGGTACTGGCAGATCGGTCGGGCCGCTAGCATTGGAAACGATGAGGAAGGTGAAGGCGTTGTAGGAGTTGGGATAGATGACAACGATCCATGACTGGCCTCAGATGGTCCATTGGTCCGAGATCGGAGTTCCTCATAGGATTGCTGGTTGAATGATCCATCCTGCTGTGGTCTCTGCTGCTGAGGACGCTCTGACATGTGTGGAGTAGGCAGTGGCAATTGGAACGACACATGATGGTTGTGTTGGCGAGGCTGTCTCTGCTGTTGTTGAGACGAGTAAGGGTAAGGGTGTGAACGACCTTGGAAGTAGTCGTTACGAGGTTGGTGAGGCTCCAAGAATGCTTCTGGCTCGCGTGGTTCTGCTGCAAAAGCAGCCGCTGCAGCCGCTGTTGCTGCCATAACCTCTCGCTCCGAGGCTGTAATCTTGGGTTGACGCTTCATGAACTGACTCTTCTTCCATCGGTACTTCTAGTAACCAAAGTGGAGGAGGAGGCATAGTTACGTTAGTAAAGATGTCTATTGATGACGATAAACCAAGATGAAGGTAAAGAAAAAGAGATATTGATCTAGGATATGTGAGAGGGAATGTGAGTCTGCGCTTCCCCTCATTTTGGACTTTTACCCCACATAGTGTAGATGGGTGTTCGTTTTGTTTTCGTCGCGCTCCAAAGCAGCTAGAGCCCTTCTCTCAACCCACCCTTCTTTCCTTCCCGCGTAAATAATAGTAATAGTAAAAAAAAGGGCGTGAATTCCGGAGAGAAACGAAGGAGAAAAACAAAAAGAAAAAAAGAAAAAAAAAGGGAAAGCTGAGAACAAGGCAGGAAATGAAAAAAAAGGAGAGCCAGGCTAGAGCTGTATGGAGGGGAGGTAACTAAAATAAAGTAAGATCGCTCGGGGCCCGACGATACGCGTCCGTAAGTGAGTGTTTTTTTTTTGTCGCCGAACATTGGATCATCTTGCATTTTAATCCTGGCTCTGCCTCATACTTTCTAGGCGGGGGAAGCTTAGAAGGCCAACACCAGGAACTCGAAAGGGGACAGAGATAACAAAGACTGAGCAAAAGGGCAAGCAAAGCGAGAGCGCGCAAGCCAGAGTGAGAAGAGAAAGAGAAGGCGAGAGCAAGCAGACGAGGGAGAGGGAGAGAGAAAGGGATGCATTTTGGCTCTCTAAACTGTACCCTAAATTAGGTACGGCGACTCCCTTGCGTAGGTCCCATAATCAGGATAGGAAAAAAAGAAAAAGAAAGAATATGCGCACACGGCTTCGTTTTCCCTTTTTGCTTTCATGCGGGGCCAGGAGATGGCTCTAGCAAGGTTGTGCGCGTACAAAGGATTGGGATAGGATAGGGTAAGGCCAACCCAACAAGTCGGGATCAGCAAGTGTTCCAAGAGCCCATTCGGCCCGAAAGAGCATTCTTGTCCTCTTTTGTTGTACCCCATCTCATCAATGCCGCGTGCTTGTTCGTATACACAATACAAAGCTGCCCATTGTCTTTTTTGTTCTCGCTCCCCTCTCCCCTGCCAGGCTGCGCCTGTCCCTGAAGATAAGGAGGCCAGCATTCCTGCTAAGGGCTCCTCCGCCAAGAGGAGAGGTAGAGGGTAGTACGAGCGGACTTAAAAAAAAAAAAAAAAAAAAAAAAAAAAAGAGAGGTCGAAGGGACCAGGAAAGAGTAAAGACATTTTCACTTACTCCATACTGAAGCGCGAACAGCGCTAGGGTTCCAGCAGGCATGATCATGACCCACTCCATTAGCACAGTCTGTACCACCAGGGCCCAGATAGCTGAGCCCAGCATCACACCACCAAAGGATAAGAACACCCAGTGCATCTTGGACTGCCGAGCATCTTCCCAAAAGCTTGGGTACGATTGTGGGACACTTGCAGCCGTAGGCAAGACAACGGCCGTCGTTGTCGTCATCGTGTGGGTGGTGTTAGTTGTTGATGAACTGAGGACAGTCTCCTCGGCCATGGCCAGGTTATAAAAGGTTCCTGTCTCGCCAAGGTCAGCCATCCATCGACTCGGACTAGAGGACAATGGACTTGCATCAGCGCTCATAGGCGAATGCTGCTGAAGCATGTCCTCCATCGACCCTCCAGATCCTGTACGGGATGGGATCGGGATGGCCTGTGGCGGGAGCGTCCTCGCCAGCTTGGGTCGCGTCACAGTCGCGCCCGTAGTTACACCCGAGGCTTCAGAGAGCCGCATCTGTGATGGCCATTGAGGTGATGGAGGCAGTTGAGGCGAAGGAGGTCGAGAGGTCGTCTGCTGCTGCTGCTGCTGCTGCAAGGCGTTCTTTTCATCAGAGTCGTATTGAGGACTGCCGGCTGCAGTTCCTTGGTCGACATGGTGGAGATAGGGCGGAGGAGGCGAGACAAGAGGCGGCGACACGGGGCTGTTCAGACCTTCCTCCTGGTCCAATCCCAAACTCATCCTCGCCAGCTTGGACTTGTCTACCTCTGTCCTATTCATCTTTGGGTCTGCCGAGGCCATAGTCGAGTTTGGTGGAATTGTGATGAGGCGAATACTTTTGCTGCTGTTGGTGTAGCTGTTGTACTTGCTCACAAAGGCCTGTGGCTTCTGGAGTTGCGAATGGGGTATGTTCTTGTTTTGGGTGTTCGGTTGGGTGAAGGGATGGTTGAGGTACGACTGGTAGGGCAGATCAACCTTGATAGCGGTCGCAGGGTAACCATAGTCGCTGGTGCGGTTGCTGTTGGTGTGACTAGTGTTGTGGTCGTCAACGCGATTGTCAGCGGCCTGGTCCAAGATAGGAGAGGTCGCCATGTTGATAGTGGCCATTGGCGTATGGTGAGTGGAGAGTAGAGAAGAGGGAGGGGGACCAGAGAAGGTGGGAAGAGAAGGGAGGGGAGACGATCTCAGACGCAATGGTGTTAGGTGCGGTGAGCGCGTTCGAGGAAATGGGGTCGTGGTTGTCTAGTTGGCGAGTCTGAGACGGATAAAGATGTGGTGACTGGTTAGAGATGAAGAAAGAGAGAGAGAGAGAGAGAGAGAGAGAGAGAGAGGGAGTAAGGTTGAGAAGAGAGGGTTGTGGGTAGAGGAGAGGAGTGGATAGTGAATGGGCAAGAGTGTAGGCTGCCAGAGAGTAGGGAGGAGAGGGACGACAAGAGTGGTTTGGTGCCGAGGGACGAGTCCAGGACAAGAGAGAAGAGAGAAGAGAGAGAGAGAGAGAGAAAGTGAGAGAGGCCAGAGAGGCAGAGAAGGAAAGTGATGGGCAGCGACCGCTCGCATTGAGGCGCCTGTGAGATGTGTGGCAGCGGGAGACCAGAACAGCGACGCTGATTAGAGCCGGCCTGCTGTCTGTCGAACCGGCACAATGGGCGGGTCCCGACGGACAATCTCTGAATGACCGACAGCCAGTACGATGATACAGAGATACAGAGGTCAAGTAGGACTATTGCGCTATTCTCCTCGCTCTACTCCCTTAGACGTGCTCGGTTATGCTCATTCTCTGGACCCGGTCGCTCCCTCTGTCGGACCGTTATCCCTCTCGCTGCTGCACGCTGCACTCGCTCTTTTACAATGACCCCATGTTCAATGGTCCTTTTGCTTGAATGGGCAGCCCATACTGGGAGAGAGCGCCAGTGCAGGCAAAAGGGAGTGCACGATAAAAATAAGTCGCATCCGGTGCGAGTTGATTCGCCCCGGCGGCACTACGAGCGAGGGGTGTCCTTTGTGTAGGCAGCACCACGAGCCGTATGCTGGCAGCACCAAAGTCCTTGGCAATAATGAACTGAACCCGTTAGAGCTGCATAAATGCTCCTTTGCCGCTTGCACACGCGGTCGCATATGATTGCTGGTCTAGATTCTCGTCCTTGGATGCTTCCTTGCTTGTCTGCTTGGCCTACATGTAAGAGTTGCCTTTTTTTATTATTACTATTATTTCTGTTGTTATTTGTTTCCTTTCTCCAATCTCACTTTTGGTCGAGTGGATGCAGAAAGTCAGGTAAAACAAGAGGCTCAGGACCACTTCGTCTAAAAGACTCCGAAGGAAACGAGATACAGACGCCCTTGATGACTGTTAGGATGCCTAGAGTTGAGACTTCATGTTAGTCAACCTTTCAGCCTTGGTTCATGAGGTGGCTTCGCGGTGGAAGAACAGCACACGGGCAAAGGGAGAGAGGGAGTCAGAGCGGGAGCCAGAGCGGAGAGCTGAAGTTGACAGAGAGCGAAAGAGCCTTCACCTGCCGCTGGTAGCACCACAGAACTTTTACGCAGGCCAGGCCGAGCTTCAGGCGGATGTATTCAGGCGCAAGCTGGTCCCCGGGGATGTACTGCTTGCCCCGCAGGCTGCCTCTCTGGTCGATGAGCATCGTCAGAGCAACCCAGTGCCATCAAAAAACACCCTTTTACTTCCCTCCTTATCCTGACCCCGGCATTCGCCCGCCTTTTGGTCTGTCTCCTTAAATAAATAAACACAGACTTCTTGTGCTCTATAGATTCATCATGTCCCTTTATGCCCCTACCCCTCACCCCTCTCTGTCCCCTTTGACCGATGCTGCCCGCAATTTGCTAAACGGATCGCCCGCAGAGACAACCATTGAGGATAGTCGTATCCTCGCCTGAGAAGGGGTGGAGGCGCTCGCCATTGAGGCCCTTTTTTAAAAACAACGAGAAATGTGTCTGACTTCCAAGGCTTGCCTAGGTGACTGATTAGCAGATGCCAGTAAAGATGTGTAGGAAAGAGCCAATAAGGAGATGGTCGTGACAAAGCAAATGAAATATTCAGTTGTTCTTGGAATCTCTTTCGCCGTCTTTAGAAAGAGCGATCAATAACTACACCATCTCCGTTTTCAGGACTTTTTTTTCTTTTTTCCCCTCTTGGGCAGAGGCAATAAGGAGAAAAGTGAAATGCGATCACCTCTGACAGTTCTCGTGATTTCGCATATCTACCTCATCTAACCCAACAACGACGAGCTTTTCGTGATCGACAAAGAATACAGGGCTGAAAACTAGCTCTTCCGGATCTTGATAATGCCCTTATTCCTGATTAATGCGGTAGAGGTGCTCAACTGGATAGGAAGCCTTCTTAGATCCTATTAAGAATACGGGTTGGGATACTTTTCTTTCTGAAGCAGAGTGCCTAAAGTTAGAGATAGAGGCCCTCCAAAAAAAAAAAAAAAAAAAAAAAAAAAAAAAAAGAGATAGAGAGAGAGAGAGAGAGAAACAAGGGATCGACAGTTATTGAGCGGACATAATCCTAACCTAAATGGAAGTGCGCGTAAAACGGTCCATCTTCAACGACTGAGGAATTTAAAGCGGATTAAGCTTGGTCCAGGGTCCAGCCTAGAGTCGCACAGCAATTTCGCAATGAGAGCATCATTTCTGAATGAAAAAAAAAAAAAAAAAAAAAGAATACCATTGCCAGTTTTGAGCCACATTGTCTGTGCTCTCCTTTCTAATTGTCAAAGATGCTTTTTAGCGTGCGTTGACGATTTTTTGTTGAGAGAGCATTAAATAAATACTCTTTTAGGCGTTTCAAAAGAAAAGGCGGGAGCGAATGATTAAAAGGAAAGAAAGAAAAGAAAAGAAGAGAGAGAGAGAGAGAGAGAGAGAGAGAGAGCTGAAAAACGTGGGCTAGAAAGGGCCATTGCATCTAAAGTAATAGCTATTTATCCGATGTGGTTACCCGGGACCTATAATTTCTTCTCAACTAGATATCCTCATCTCCGCCTAGGCAACTCATAGCAAGTGGAATCACACATGGGTCCTTAGTTGTTTGGGCGAAGAAAAAAATGAATAACTGTGCAAGGAGATCCTGATCCACTATGGTGGTAACAAGAATGGCTGTGCTGCCGCTCGCCTAGTCCGCCACGGGTCTCTCTCTACGCACAACCCTTTCTCTTTTTCTTTCACTCTTTCCTCTCTTTCTCTCTCTTTCTCTTTCTCTCTCGCCCTTTCTCTCGTCCTCTCTCTTTCTCTGTCGTCCTTTCTCCCTTCTCTCCTCTCCCTTCTTTTTTTTTTGTTCAGTCTCTTTGCGCGACCTTTTTGCTGTGGTTTTAGAAGCGATTGAAGTGATCACTCCAATGCAGCATCATTGCCAGGACTGGCGTACGCATGTTGGGGGACAAGTATGCCCTCTGCCGCGTCGTTCACTTTTTCAATATCTCCAGATGCTTGTCCCTTCCTCTGTATAAGAGGGCGAGGAGTGGATGAAAGAAAGTAAGGGGAGCTTGGACACTAAGGAGGCGACGAGAAAGTCAAGGACTGTAAGCCAAATGGTCGACCCACCCCTTGGTCCGCCGAAGGCTCCTTTGGACTCCCTGGCCCAGGCCTACTCTCTCCTTGGTTGTTCTCCGTCTCCTCTCCATCTCTGTTCTGTCACGACAAGGGAAGAGACCCTGAAAGAGAGAGAGAGAGAGAGAGAGAGAGAGAGCTATCCTGCTTCCCCACCCCCAGCCGTCTTGTTTTTCACTATATCCTGCTCCCGCCTTGGATTTTGTTGACCTCCGCTTCGCGAAGGTCTTCCTGTCTTCTTACTCTATTTTTTTTTTTTTTTTTTTGTTCTCGGCATTCCCCCCCGCCTCCAGGAGAGACATTCCAATCCCCCTAGTCATCTCTCTTTTATTTTCTCTCTCTTCTTCAGTCTACTACCAAATACAGCAAGGCAGAGCGATGAGCAGGCTTTGGCTGGGGTTCGGAGATACTAGGACATTCGACCGAAAGCAATCGAGAGGCCTTTTTCTCTTCTTTTCTCTTTTCTTTTTCTGTGCATAGTTGGTGTAGGCACCCGTCTTGTTGGATGCAGCTCTCCTCTGTCCCTTCGATCTTTTGCCCCTCTCCTCCTCCTTTCACTTTTTCTGTCCACAGGCTGAAAGACGAGGAAGTGTGAGAGGGATTCAGGCGACGGGTGTGTTTCTGAGAGAGTTTGTAGAGGGTGTGAGTGAGATGTGTACATGTGAGAATGTACTCGCAGGTGATTATTATATTTGGAACATGCACCCATGAGACGCGTACGACGGCAAACAGGTCGGAGGGAGCAACAACATGGTCCACTAACGGTTACAAAAGTGGCCTCTGCAGCGCAAACACAAACTTTTTCTGCAACAAACGCGACTTTTTATTGCATTCGGGTATTAAGTGTCCATTGGCGCCACGGCGGTCCCTCTCCCCTCCCCCCAACTCCAACTCATCCTCTCCTCACTTTTTCCTTATTCATCGACCTCTTTATCTCTTTTATTTTGTTTGGTACTTTCTCTTTGACTCTTTTTACCCGCTCCTTGTCCTACCTTTCCCCCTGGCCACTGTCTATGGTGCCCACCCTGGCTGGGGTTTAGGCACGAGAACTACGACTCTGGCGTGTTTGTGAGCGATGGAAGCGTCATGCATTCGGGATGTCTCCTTGGTGAGCACGTCCGCGTCCGAGTCCGTTGATGTGTATCAAATACGAATACAAGAGTGGGCGTGGATTATCGGGCGGGGTGTGTGGTGGTGTGGTGTTGAGCAAGATGAGGGACCGTTCAGCGTAAAGAGAGAGAGAGTAAGTGAGAGAGAGTGAGAGTGAGAGCGCGAGAGAGAGACCATGCACTGCACCTACACATGCCGTTCTCTCCTCGCGTCGCATTTCTCCTGTCTCCAGCCTCTGCTGCCCAGTCGCCCCCTCGCCCCTTTCGCGCCCCCACTTCCCCTCTCTACTTTCTCTTTCTTTCTCTCTGCTTTCTCTTGCTAACACCTTACTCTTCTATGTCTACCCTTTGTTTTCCCCCACCCCTCTCTTCGCCTCACCATTCCCGTCTGCTGCCAGGTCATTGTCTGGTGGAGACCCTCAGGGCTCGTAATGGATCCGTCCGCTCTAGCCCGCGAGCCGATCGTAGCCAGTTTATGCGGAAAGAAGCCGGAGAAAGGAATGAGAGAGCAGATGGCAGACACAGTGCTATGAGAGAACGATGGGATACAACAAGTGCTGGATCGGGCGGGCTCTGACCAGGGCCCTGAGGATTGGGCAGGATAGCCGCTGCAGCGACTGACCGTGTGTGGGACAGCCGTAAAGCGGGACGGGCCAACAGTGACAGGGAGACATACGGCCAGGAGGACTCGCAGGGAGGCCGAGGGGCCACCGCGCCTGAGAGGATCCGGGGAGAGAGAGAGAGAGAGAGAGAGAGAGAGAGAGAGAGAGAGAGAGAGAGAGAGAGAGAGCAAGAGAAAGTGACCCAATGCGGAGAGACCCATTTCAAATGCAAAGAGACCAAAGCGGCTTTTGCAGCTGGATTCGATGTTTTTCCTCGCTTTCTCTTCTTCACTTTATCTCTCTTTCTCTTTCTCTCTTTCTCTCTTGTTCTCTTCCTTTGATCGAGTCTAATCGACCGACCTCATTGCTCATTTATACATCCGCATCTGTCTCGCGCCATTTGCTCCGCCCATTCACCATCTGCATCTGTCTCCACTCCGCCGACAACTGGTCCTGCACTTGCTCTCTTCCTCCTCCTTCTTCCCCACCCCTTTCGCCTCTGCACCCTGCCGGCTCTCTCTCTCATCTGTCAATCCTGCAGTCTCCCCTATCCTGCTTTAAAAGGTCTCTCCCACACACACACATACACACCTCACTCGTGCGGTCACCCCCCAGGAACAAACGCCTCCGCCTTGTCCGCCATCGCCTAGCAAGCTCTTCTTTTTTTTAAAAAAAAAAAAAAAAAAAAAAGGTGCGTCCCTTTTGATCTTTGCTCTCTTGCAGTCAAACATTCCAGAGACATGTTCTCTCGGAGCCCCTCCCAACCCTGGCTCTCGGCTGGCAGTCGGCTGCCCTTTGGGGGTCCGTCTGCACGGCTCCTCGATATTCCAGCTATTGTCTTCCACAAGTCCTCCAAATGAGCTATCTGCCTTTGCATTCAAATTTGATCGTTCGGACCACTACCTGGTCCTTGGGTCTTTGGTCTAGCCCGGTCTGGCCTGGCCCGGCCTAGAAAGTTCCATTCTGTCTGTACCTCTCTCAATGCAACATAGAACCGGTACAGAGGAAGACTTGCTCACACCCTCGTGGCCAGGGGGCTCGCACTCCAAGGACCCCTGCACTACACCGCGCACATGGCTACTATCTGGGGGGCACGGCCCATAGGCATCTGGTAGACATTGTCTGACATACGCGGGTCGTGGGCAGACACCACCCGGCTCTTTTTCCATCTTGTTTTGTCTGTCACTTTGCTCTGCTCTCTATCTCTCTCTCTCTCCACCCCTTTCGTTCCTTGAAGCGTTGAGCTGCACCTCCTTGCAGAAAGTGTTTTTTTAAACGCATTTTTGCACGCTTCCTTGAGCTTTCTTTTCCTATTCGCCTGCAAATCCTTCCATTGCTCGATTGCATCCACAAAATACATCAAATGGCTTATCCTACTCGAATGGCTTGTCATTGGTCCTCATATGGGGGCCTCGGATGGCAGGAGCGCGAGGGCAGAGTAGAGTAAATGTGCTTGTCCTTTCCTTTCGGTTTTACTTTTGCCTAGGCGGAGACGGGCGCGCATCGCCCAAGGATGGGCGCACTGACCAGGTGCCCCGACCTGCATCCGCCCACGCACACAGTGATACAAGGACACGAAGGGCAAAGGACGAAGAGCGCGGAGAGAGGAATCAGCGCCTCTGTCCTCGCTCTCTTTCTCTGCTCTCCTCTGCTTCTCTTTCTATTTCACTCGTCCCCCCCGACACCATATTATCCCCCTGCCGCATCCCCACGCCATCGTTATTTTGGGCGCATGGTCTGCGTTTCTGTCTTTCTGGTGTTGCACATCTGGAAATGTAGCGCGATTCTCCTTTGCTCAATCCTTTCTCCATCCTTTTCCCCTTCTCCTATTCCCCCGCCCTGTGCTTTTATAACTGGTGCTGGTTCATCTCCATGTAAAAATGTAAAAGGAAGAGAAAATCTTCAGGCACCAACGCATCTCTTCTCCCTCTTTCTTCTCCCTCTTTCTCTCTCTCTCTCTCTCTCTCCCTTCCTCTCTCTCTCTCTCTCTCTTCATACTAAAGTCTCTCTCTTGGCCATCTCCTGACCCATTACTAACCCATCTCTACCTCTCCTCTCTACCCAGCCCCAACCAAAAGCGATCCGACATCTCTTCAGGGACAAAGGGAGCCTTATTCAATACTCACCCTAATTCATTCTCACACCGCCAGACCCTCCATCTGCAGAAGTCCAGTCCTCTTCTTTCCTTCTTCCCCCCTATACTCTCTTCTTTTCTTCTTATTTCTCTTCTTCTTCCTCTCCCTCTCCGAAAAAAAGACAATCATTCAACATGGGTTGCTGCGTCAGCCAAGAAGATAAGGAGGGCCGCAACCGTAATGAGGCCATCGAGGTTGAACTGCGACGTGACCGCGTGCGGATGCGTAATGAGGTCAAGATGCTCCTGCTCGGTAAGTCTTCTCTTCCCTTTGTTCTTTACGAATCGGGTACACGTCGGTGATCTGGTTCGAGAAAAAAAAAAAAAAAGGAAAGGCACGCACTGCGCCCCTGCAGACTATTGTTCCCACAACTGCATCTTTACCAACATCTTTTTTTTTTTTCCCTCTTCTTCTGTCTTTTGGGGTTTATAGGGGCAGGAGAGTCGGGCAAGTCAACCATTTTGAAGCAGATGAAGTTGATCCACGATGGAGGATACTCCAAGGAGGAACGCGAGGCATTCAAGGAAATCATCTTCTCCAACACCGCCACAAGGTAAAAAAGAACGTTTGTGTATGGAAAGGTGTGTACCCGTGTGGCGCACAGCTTCTGGAATCGGAAAAAAGGACATTGGAATAAGAAGTGAAGCAAAAAGAGAACGACAAAAAAAAAAAAAAAAACGCGCCCAGTGGGCTCCTACCCCAACCCCCTTCTCTTTCGTTCCTCGTTATCGTTCGTTTTTTTATTTGTTTCCTCCCCCCTTGCGTTTCAAAGTGCATGAACAAACAACCACCTGCAGCAATTGCTATTGGAACATTGCAAGATGGTTACACGGACCTTTTTTTGCCTGGCTGGCCTTGCATTAGAACAAAGGGGGTGGAGAACCCCGAGACGTCTGGCCCATGGACGTTGTTGTTGTTTTTTCTTCCAACAGAAATGGAATGACCCTCACTGATCTGGTGCTCGAGGTAGTCGAGAAAGAAGGGGTAGACGGAAATCAAGGGGGTTGGGGTTGGGCTCGCGAGGTTGTGACAGAACGCGGGGGGGGGAGAGAGAGAGAGAGGGAAATAATGCACTCAGTACCGCCAACGACATGGATGCTTCTCTCTCACACACGGCTACTTTTCCTTCATACGAATGCCTTCATCAACTGGTTTGGTTACTAAACGTCTACTTGTCTACTTTACTCTTTTTTCCCTTCCTGAAACGTGATGTGCGTGCGTGTGTGTGTGTGCGTGGGTGGGGGGTCTTTTGAAATAAAAAAAAAAAAAAGCATGCGAGTGATTCTAGAGGCCATGGACAAGATGGGGCTCCCCCTGTTCCACGAATCGAACCAGGAGCACGCACAGGTGATTATGGCCCAGCCTTCACAAATCGAGAGCGAATATATGCCGCATGATGCAGCAGTTGCGGTCCAGAACTTGTGGAAGGATCCCAACGTCCAACAAGCATTCCAGCGTAGCCGTGAATACCAGCTGAACGACTCGGCGAAATAGTAAGTGTCTATTGTCCATTGGACTCGATCCAAAAAAAAAAAAAAAAAAAAAAAAGAATCAGTCTCCTTTCTTCCTCTAACCCTCTCTGCTCCACTTGATTTTGTGGAAAAAAATATATACTCGAATAGCTACTTTGACTCGATTGACCGAATCTCAAAGCCTGCCTATGTCCCAATAGATCAGGATGTGCTTCGATCGCGTGTCAAGACAACAGGCATTACAGAGACACGGTTCGTGATCGGCGACTTGACATACATGATGTTTGATGTGGGTGGTCAACGGTCGGAACGTAAGAAGTGGATTCACTGCTTCGAGAACGTGACCGCGATCGTGTTCTTGGTTGCGATTTCCGAATACGATCAACAACTATTTGAAGACGAGACCGTGAACCGAATGCAGGAAGCCTTGACATTGTTTGATTCGATTTGTAACTCGAGGTGGTTCGTAAAAACGTCCATTATCCTGTTCCTGAACAAGATCGATCGGTTCAAAGAGAAGTTGCCCATCTCACCCATGAAGGACTTTTTCAGCGACTATGATGGTAAATTGATCAATTTGCAATGTCTTCTTTTTTATTTCCTTCTTTCTTTCTTTTTGAATGTTGTCTGCACCTCTAAAGAACTTTTTTTTTAAACTTGTCTCTCTTTTTTCCCCCCTCCCCTCCTTAATTTTTATTCTCTTAGGCGGTGATGACTACGACCAGGCGTCGCAGTACATCTTGAACCGTTTCGTGAGCCTGAACCAGTCCGACACGAAGCAAATCTATGCGCACTTTACCTGCGCAACTGATACAAGCCAGATCAAGTTTGTCATGGCTGCCGTCAGCGACATTATTATTCAGACCAATCTCCGAGACTGCGGTCTGCTGTAGAGTCTCTCCAAAAAAAAACGAAAAAGAAAAAGCCCTGACTTGGAGAAGAAAAAAAAAAAAAAAAAAAAAAAAAAAAAAAAAAAAAAAAAAAAAAAAAAAAAAAAAGAAAAGAACCACCCAATGAGGAAGGGGGGAAAGGGGAAAAGAAAAGAAAGAAAGAAAAAGAGAATAGCCGTTTCGTTAGTTTGGTCCGCTCCTTCCATTCTTTTCCCCCTTTGTTCTTCTAGCCTCTCTAATTACCTTCTCTTCTACATACTATATATACATACATATACCTATCTACCTATCTTTTTTCTTGCTGATCTGATATGCACTTCTTGCTATTCGATGTCTTGGATTGTTGAAGATACTATTCAACTTTGCTCCATACAAATGCTCAATGATCGTCACGTCGACTCTGTCTTTTAGAGAGAAAGAAAGAGAAGACGAGACGAAAGTCTCTCTTAGAGGAGATCAAAAGAACGATAGACTGCAGCAAAAAAAAAAAAAAAAAAAAAACGGCCATCTCCCTGTCTGTCGCTCTACCCTCGGTCTTCCTATTCGCCGCCTTTTGCCCCTTCTATCCTTTTCTCTCTTCTTTTACCGCCTCCTTGGCGATAGGAGCCCCTTGAGGCCAGAGTAAGGGATGGAGATAGCTATACTACTCAACATTCCTTTTTCCTCTCGTTCCCTCTCTCTCGTTCCCTCTCCCTCTTGTCCCCTTCCTCCCAACACGAATCCAACGCTAATCTAGCTCGATTACCCTCCCCCTCCCCTTCCCTCCTTGCTTTTCCTATTGTATCTTTTCTTTTTCCCCTTTTGACTCACGCACCAGCATAGGTACTTTATGCAATGCAGAAGAAGAAGGAAAGCTTCAAAAAAGAGAGAGAGAGAGAGAGAGAGAGAAGGTAGAAGAAGGAACTTTCTCGACAAAAAACCTCGATGGCTTTTTTTTTTTTTTTTTTCTTGAGTGAAAAGATAGCCGAGACAGAACGGCCTAGAGAAAGGGAGATCCCAGGAAAAAAAAGGAGGGAAAACATTAATCCCAAAATGAGGCTGGGCTGGGACCTCAGGAGTCAACGTGTCTTTGGCTCTTTCTCTCTCTCTCTCTCTCTCTCTCTCATGCAGTCAAACACTGCCCGATGGTTGGAAGTACTCAGAAAGAGACAAGCATCCGCACCAATGAGAGAGGCTATCCTACCGTCTCCCTAGGCAATAAACAACAAGCGCTTAAGTTTTTTTTTTTTTTTTTTTTTTTTTTTTGGACTGATTCATGTTGCAAGAAAATACCCGATCAGTGGTCGAGAGAAACGAAAACAAAGGGAAAAAAGAAAAAGAGAGGAGAGGAGACAAGAGTGGTAGTGGTAGTGGTGGGGAAGGACTTCCCTTCTAAAGCTGCTCATTGTTCTTGTATTCTTTCGTTTTTTCATAATCATTTCAAGCTAGAGATAAACGAGTCCAGATTGTACTCTTCCTCATACTGCTTCTCATCCCACAGACTCTCCAACGACTCGAGGACATTCTTGGCGGAGGCCTTTTGATCTCCTCCTCCACCTTCTTCCTGATTACCGGCTCCTGAACCAGCTTTCTTCTTCTTCCGACCACCAGAAGTGTCATCGTCCGTGCTGATCTGGAAGAGATCCAGAATTTGGTCCGTGCCCATACTCGAGATACCAGAGTTTTGTTGGTTGATGACAGAGTTGGCAATATTCAATTTGAACTTTTGTAGACTATAAATCAAAACAAAACGCGTCATTTAGGGATAGTTAGCAATCAAGGGCAGCTTTCTTGGACAATCATTTGTACAACCGACACGTTCAGACGAGAAAGAGACACTTACCCCATGATTTTCTCTTCCAAAGTACCCTTGGAGATCAATCGGTAAACATTCACAACCTTCTTCTGTCCCAAACGATGTGCACGGTCCATCGCTTGCAGATCTTTCATCGGGTTCCAGTCATGCTCCACAAAAATGACTGTGTCTGCTCCTGTCAGATTCAGGCCCAATCCTCCGACGTGCGTCGTCAGAAGCAAGACATCAATAGATGGATCCGCATTAAACTTTTGAACAATACCATGGCGTCGCGCTGCATCTACACCACCATCCAATCGCATATACGACACTGACGGCAAGTGGGGTTTCAACAAATCACTTTCAATAATGTCCAACATAGCTTTTTGTTGACAAAAGATAAGCGCGCGATGCTGGCTTACTGCCGACTCACCGCCACTCATCAATGAAGCCTCCATATCCGCTGCTGCTGCTGCCGATGATCCTGAGTCCGACCCAGAAGCCTTGGCACCAATGCCACAGTCGAGAAGCAGTTGCTTGAGCGCCAGAAGCTTGGGCGCGAATCCGATATCATGAATTGTCTGGTTGGTGGACTTGAGGTATTTCATTACCTTACCGAATTCTGGATGATTCTGGTTCACTACCAGAAGAGGGTGATTACAAAGCTTGCGAAGATACTGGAGTGCCTGGAAGATATGAGTGGCCCGCTGTTGAGGTGCAGCAGGCTCTGTCTTGACGCTGTCTGTCAACTCATCTTCCACACTATGTTTGATCTGAGATTTCGAGAAATCTTCATAGAGCTGCTTCTGAAGGTCACTGAGTTCGCAGTAATAATCCTGGATAATCTTGGGAGGCAGATCGCTTAGGACATCTTCTTTCAGACGACGCAACAAGAATGGTAGAACCTGCTTATGAAGAGCCTCTAGTGCCAAGACACCTAGAATGAAAAAACAAACAAGAATTCGTCAGTATCAATCAGCTCTTATTTTTGAATTGCGATATCAATCCCAAGCAACTATCCATTTTTCATTCATGCTCAGTACCTGCTTCCTGTTCACGCGAAGAGCTCTTGCAGTCACGGCTAGCCAGAATTGGCTTGCCAAACCGTTCATTAAATTGCTTCTCTGTACCCAAGAAGCCCGGCATCAGGAAATCAAACAGTGACCACAACTCAAGAACATTGTTCTGAATCGGCGTTCCCGAGAGAATGACTCGATGGTTCGCATGGACCATTTTTACGGCCTTGGTGATCTTGGTTCGACCATTCTTGATAATATGTCCTTCGTCCAGAATACAATAGTTCCATTGAATCTTCTCTAGGTCCTCAATGTCGTTCCTGACAACATCATAAGACATGATCACAACATCATGCTTCGGGATTTGCGACCGTATCCGTTTGCGCTCTGCAGGTCCTCCTGTATACATTATCGGTCTCAGGTTATCGGTGTACTGCAAAATCTCATGGAACCAATGCCCCGTCAACGTTGGTGGGCACACCACTAGTGAGGGGCAATGCTGGAACTGCGGAAGTCCTGTCTCTCTAAGCTTGGTCTCGCGATCAAATTGGTCGCTTGCGAGAATACAAATCGACTGTAGAGTCTTTCCTAGACCCATGTCATCGCAAAGTATACCATGGAGCTGATACTTGTTCAGGAACGCAAGCCAGTTGACACCCTCTTGCTGGTACTTGCGCAGCTCTGCCTTGATCTTGATGGGGATCTGGTATGACTGCAACTTTTTGCTGTCCAGAAGCTGCATCAAGAACTGTCGCTCCTCCTCTCGCTGCTTCAACATCTCTGCTGACATTTCTGGAGGATCTGGAATGCCAGCCTCAAGTGGGACGAGCTTAATGAGATGAGCGAAGCAATTGGTTGCTACAAGACGGGTTGCCTCGTCTGGATCACTCATGCGTCCGAGAATAGGGACGATCAAAAAGACGACATAGGGTAAGATCTTGGCGTCCATCATTTGAACAACATCGTTGATCATCTCCACAGCGCCCTGACGACGAATGACATTCACACTATCGCTGAGATAGGGAACCACACGATCAATAACCAGATGTAGGCCTGGGACCGTAATAACATTGCAGATGACAGCAAGACTCTTGGAGGCAGCATGTCGAACAACGGTAAATGGTGAGAGAAGAGCTGTTGCCATATAGGGTAACAGTTCTTGAATAGAGGGATACAGGGTTGTGTCAAGATGTGGCACCAATGTTTTGATTAATTCCAACGCATCAATAATGTCGTGCCAGTGATCCGACGGCAATCCGGTTGGCTCTGTAATGGGGCCTGGAGTAAAGAAAGAAAGAAAACTGTGTCAGCACACCCTTGAGCCAGTAAATATACCTTACGGATATATCACAGAACAGACTAAAAGCAAGACTCGTGATCAACAGTAGACTCTTACCATTCTGGAAGGCACTCTGCAAAGGAGAGCTAATGCACTCCCATATCTTGGGCACTGCGATAAACAGGTCAGCCCCGAATCTTTGCGCGAATTCCTTGAATGCCTCCACTGCTCCGCGTCGTGTCAGCTTTGCTTCCTCGTCCTCTGGGATTTGCGTGTCCTTGGCAGAGATCTTGACATCTTCCATGCCATGACCGCTTACAGCCTTGCTATCAGCGGCAGCCTCCTTGGACTTTTTCAACGAATAGATTCCTTCGAGGGAAGAATCTTGATCCAATGACGGTGTAACAGAAACGTCCCCACAGAGATACCGAGAAAGGTTCTTGATCAGCTTTGGTGTCGGTATTACTCGAAGGTTACTAAAAGGTGAGTTGCAAAGAATAACTAGATTGGCCAAGGTTGCCGCAGACCGTGTTTGAAGATCCTTGTTTTCCTCAAACTAAAAAAGGACGGTCATCGACAATACTATTAGTATAAAGTGCAGAATGGGAGGCCTCGTGAAAACAAAGCAAAGAACAATAATTAAACGGTGTCTTACCCTAACACTCTTCATGACGCTATTGATAACAGGGCTAAGTTTTCCAGGAAGCGTTCCCAAGTTGATCACGGCCGATCCAACCGCTGCAGCAACATAGAGATCAGCCTTTTCCTTCACAGACTCGAAATAGCCAATGCTAGCAATAACGCGCTCGTGCCGGCTGGTCAACAACGGTACTGCAGTCTTTCTAGAACGTGCTCCGATCTGGTTCAGAAGATTTGGAAACACGTTGGCCGAGAACTGCCGAGCTATGTCACAAGTGAACCCTGCATTGCTATTGTTCTCGCCCGCAGGTGTCACCTGTGGAAGCGCTGGAAGACTGGCTTTTGGAAGCTTCCCGTCGCTCACAAACGCATTGAGGAGGGCTTGGATCTCTCCACGGATTCCCTTCAAGACAGTAATGCTTTCCAGATAACTGAGAGGCGGTTCTGCGATAAGACACTCTGTCAGGGCAGAGGATGCAGCCATCGCAAAAGGAAGACTAGCTTCAGTTGGGTACTTTCCAGTCTGTTCTTTGAAAGCAAATGCCCATTCTGCGACCACGAGGGCAGTCATTTGACGGCGCATTGCCCAGGGCGAATTGAAATTAGGTTGAAGTAGTGGATAAAACGAGGTCTCAAGTTGGTCCTGGGGCCAGCTTGCCATTAAAAGTCCAAGCGCCTTACTGGCCGTCACACGGCATCGGATCACCGACGTGGTCGACACCAGGGCCAAGTCCTGCTTCAGCATTCCAATGTCCACGTTGTGAGTGTGATTGTTTGCTACCTGAGCCTTGCGCCCTCGCAAGGTTCCTTCTGCTGCTGGAGCAGTTACTGCTCCAGGTGGCAAGTTCCCGGTGGGGGAGAAAAACAACCGAGTATCCAGCGGCGTTCCAATAGGCGTCAAGAGAACTGTAAAGAGCGTCTGAAGGTGTGGTCCAATTGTCGCAGATGTAAAGTTGGGTGTTGCCGACTTCTCCATATGAGCAATCAGCGATGCCATGGTGGTGAGCGAAAGGTCGAGAATTTCCTTCTTCTCCTCCACAATCAGATTCTGATAGACCATACGAATGGTTCTGTCATCTACCCACTCTGCAATTGTCTTCATGTTTAGGAATGTCAAGATCGTATTCAAGACGGCCATGCGAACACTTGCAATAGTGTGTCTGAAGAATGGATAGAGTCGCGGAATGAGATTTACGAGCGAGTGGCTAAAGGGAGAGATAGACGACGATGATTACTATAAGTAAGTATCTGGGAAGCATAACCAGTACGAACACAGCCACTAAACAAATATGAGTTTATCTTTACCTTTCGTCTTTAGGCTGGATCATGTAGTCAAGGACGCTTTGGTAACTGAACAACTTAGCGAGAAGATCCATGACACTTGCGGTGGATGCTGTCAGATCATCCTTTAGGACAGCGAGACAATCCCAAAGGACGTTGACAACATCAGGTATCCGTCCTGGCAGCTTCTCTACAAAATTGGTGGCGATTGGGATCAGTGTTGACGCCGAGACGGCTCGGACATCATCGTCCTGATCCTGTAGTCCTAAAATGACTGCTTGAACAACGGTCTCCAGCATTTCCGTTGCGGCTGGCGAGCCATTATCAAGAAGATCCCTTCTAACGGCCACGGCGTATTTCAATCCCAACATTCCGGCATGGCGAACTTCCCAAATACTATCGCGCTCCAGACCCTCTTCAAAGACATCGTTCTGGTAAATTAGGCGCATCAATACACCCAGTGTATTCTTCACGTCTTCCTCTGACATGTGTCGTAGCAATGCACCCAAGGTCTGAGAACAGGTCTCTCGTACTGGAGCAACAACCTAGTGCGACAATAAATGAGTGAATTAAATGTTAAGAGAAACAGAAAAGAATAGGTTATACGCAAGCAGCCTCCAGTGCAAGCTCATAGATACCTGATCAGACACAAAATCCCCAAATCGATCTAGTGAAAAGACGCAAAGCAACCGAACTGCAACATCCTCGAGCCACTCATTGTGCCTTGCATCATTTTCTGCCTTTGAGCACCCCACAACGCGACCAGCTCCACTTCCTTGAATTTTCAAAATCTCACGTAGCCCAATGCCGGCTCCATGGCGGATCTCCCAAGAAGGGTCGAAGAGATCCATACACAGCAGATCACAGACTCCTTCAAATGGCCATTCCGTTGATGTCTCCAGAACAGATTGAACAGGTAGCTTCGCTTCGACGACTACTTTGTTGGAGTCTGACTGAGGAGTGAACTCAAAGTATCCGCCTTCTTGGCCTTCTGCACCAGCTCCTGGGGTACTGGGGGTTCCTGGAGTCTCTGGTCCTTTGCGGCGCCCGGCCAAGTCAATAACACGAACTCTGCAACAACAAAAAAAAACGGTTATGAGTATGAGGCTCTAGTTCATGTTTCGTCAAGAGAATAAGCGAGAGAACAATGTCAGGCAGAAAGTCATACTTGTCTTTACTCTTGAACTTGAGATCTGTCTTTGCCCTGCGCTTCAGTTTGTTTCTCTCTCGAGCACTGAGGCCCTCCATTCCGGCCTCGTTCGGAAGGCCAGGCGATGGAAGGGCCTTTCCTGTCGAGGCAGAGGATTGTTCTTGCTTGATTTGTATTGCCGGAGTCTTTGGTCCAGAGATGTCGACGTCATCGACAAGATCAACTATTAGGATATGGAGCAAACACCTACACTAGTCAGACATGCTTCTTTTAAAAGAACATGCGTCTCCATTTCAGTGGTTGTCCATTCTTACCATCCATGAATTGGGTTGTCATGATACCGAGATTGGCAGCCAAGTTCTTTCGTTGAAGAGCAAGCCGCTCGGCAGGGTCAAGTTCGCTCAGGTCCAGATCATACTCTTTTCCAGCAGAACCCAGTAAAAGTTTTCCGTTCTGTAGGACAGTACTGATGTCGAGGTTGGAGAACGAGAGTCGGTCATACCTTGGCAATTCTGCCTTCGGTTTCTGTTCTGTGCCATTTTCTTCCTTGACTTGGAGTTCTACTGTGGAGGCTGTTGATTAGTTTTTGTGCTTATTTAGGCGACAATCCTGTAGGCGGACCAAATCAAAGCGTGACCAGCGTTACCATCGGATGGATCCCATTGCGGAACATTGCTTACAATAGCTTCCAAAGCCTGACCCGCAGCGATCCGAGTGTCCCAGCTTTTGCTACGTACGTGGACCAACACCTGGATAAAATGGGGACATGAACGGGTTGGGATCATATTGGTCAGTTGTTTGTCCTGGATGGAACACCCAAATGCATCATGCGTCGGTCCTGATCAGCATTCCAACAAGACGTTACCCTTGATAATAGGTTGAATAGCTCTGAAGGGTGCTGCTTCTGAATATCACCAAGCTGTTGAGCTGCCGTTGCCCGAACAGCGGCCGTTGATCCAGTCTCGAGGAGAAGTACTAGGCGATCGAGTCTATGCGTGAACATTCCAGGAAGGGAGAAGCCATTCGCTGTCAGCCAAAGTACTCATCCGAGAAATCGTCCCAGTATCTGACGTCTTTTAAAATACAAAACTGCTTGTTTTGGTAGGGAAACTCTTTTATTGTTTCTTACCTGGTCGCCATGCTCGATGCCTTGAAACCGCTGCTGTGCTCTCTTCGGATTGATAGGCTCTCTCCTTCTGATCTGGTCGCTCAAACCTAGTCCTGACTAGCGTTGATCCTGACAAAGGGAGTTGACTGTCGTCAACTGCGCCAAAAAGTGTTGATTGTTAAGAAGGTCCACTCACTGGCGCCTCTGACTGGGAACCCTAGAAGCCATTGCCGTAGTGGTGGTGATTGGTGTATGCGTGTTTGTGAAAGCGGTTAGGCAAATACTCCAAAACACTTTTCTTTTTTCACCCTATCGCACTTTCCCAGAGTAAAACGCACAGCAGGAAGTGCTGGGAGTAGAACTGAGCACGATGCTGCGCCCGTCATTAGCGATGATAACGATGCCAACGATGGGAGTGATGCTGGGCCAGATCAGAGGGAGAATGATTCCATTGTGCGGGATGCAGAGAATGTGTGCAGCAACAATAGAACAGAAAAATAGTCAAGAGTGCAACAGCAGATCAGAGGGGACTGTGCAGGGAAACAGGAAACGAATGCCACGGATGCAGTAACGCCTACCTCGAAATGGGCGAGGACGTTGAGCGGGCAGGCGCGACGGCCGAGCGAGAAGCGGCTCGATCGGGCCGGTGGAGAGGGGATGGAGCCGCGGAGTGGGAAGGGAGAAAAAGAAGAAGCGGATGGCCCAATGGCGGTGGCGTTGGAGGCGTGGCGGTGGACGGGCAGGCGGCGGGCGGGCGGGCGGGGGAGAGGGGGGCAGACAAGAGGGAGGCGGAGTGGAGGGGTGTGAGAGGGGGTGAGTGGGGAGAGCGCGCGAGAAGCGAGCAGGTCAAATGCGATTATATAGCAAATGGCCTGCCACTGCCCTGGCGACCAGCGGCAGAGCGGAGATCCCCCCGACTCCAGGGTGGCTTGGCCTAGACGACACGTACATCCATGACACACGTATGAAAGATGGAATCACCCAAAAGAGGGTGCCTGGCTACCCCTGGATGAGAATGTGCACTCCACGGTGCCTCGCAAAGAAAAGAAGAACAGAAACAGGGTCCACGCTCCCGGGGCCTATGTTAATTCTAGAAATGCTATGCATGGAACCATTACTATTACTGCTCCATTAGTGCCTCACTACGCCTTCTTTGGTATATTTGAGTCCGTGGCCTTGGTGCCTTGTGGCTGCACCCTGACGGAGATGGGGGAGGAGAGTGAGGCAGATTTTAGTCTTCGACCCTGATTTTTTTTTTTTTCGTATAAATTTCTCGACCCCTCATTTTCTTTCACCTTTTCTCTCTTGCTCTCTCTCTCTCTCTCTCTCTCTCTCTCTCTCTCTCTCTCTCTCTCTCTCTCTCTCTCTCTCTCTCTCTCTCTCTCTCTCTCTCTCTCTCTCTCTCTTTTCTCTCAATCTCTCTCTCTTTCTTTCTTTATCTCTCTTCTCGTATCTATTCTATCGCGCCGCCCGATTCATCCCTCTTCTCTCAGCCCCACAAAGCAGTATTTCATTCACATCTACGACAAACCTCACCTTCGCTCACGGCAATCATGTCGTTTATTGGCTACAGACAGCTTAGGAATCCGGCCGTCAGGCTGGTTTGCTCCTACCTCTTCGACTGGATCTTCTGCTTTGTCTTAATCGGCCTCTTCTTCCTCCTGGATCGGGTCGAACCCTTCCGCCGTGAATTCTCCGTGGAAAATATCGCCATCATGTTCCCCCACAAAGAGGAGACCGTCCCACTTTGGGCCTTGGGCCTTATCTGTGCCGTGTTCCCAATCTTTGTCATAGCCCTGGTAGCACTTGGTGCACGAAGGAGTCCGTACGACTTGCACAACGGACTTCTCGGCCTCCTCGTCTCTGTGCTCCTGACCACCATTTTCACGCAGGCTATCAAGGTAGGAATGCATCTACAACACTCCCACACTTTCGATTCTTACTGCTCTCAAAGGATCCGAAATATGGGATGAGGCTCGCCCCTGTCGCTTCCATGGAGTGCTGCTTGAAGGATACAGGAGAGCAAAGAGCACTACCCAGATTTTAAATATATCCCCCGGCCGTGGTTTTTCTCCAGCCCTTCCAAAGAAAATCGGAGCAACGCAGATGATTAGCTTGTTCCCCTCCCCCGATCACTTCTTGCTCTCCCCCGCCCGCTCTTCCTCCTGTTCCCCAGAACAACAGCAACTGATGATTCGATGATTAACCTCCTTGTTCTTGGCACGTGTATTCAGGTTACCGTTGGAAAACATAGACCCGACTTCCTCAGTCGATGCCAGCCCGCAAACGACGGCGTGCCTATTACCCACGACCTGCCTCTGAAGCTCTGGCCAGTCAGCGTCTGCACACAGACAGACAACGAAATCCTCAGGGACGGGATGCGCTCCTTTCCTTCGGGACATGCTTCGAGTAAGTTTTTTGCCACCCTGGGCTTGGCTCTCTTCTCTCTCTCCAGAGGGCGTTCTTACGCCTCAATGCAAAAATGAAAGAGCAAGCACACGACCGAGGGAGCCTTGTGTCCAGACAAACGTAATCATGCACACTAATATGATCCTTTCTCCCTCCCTCCCTCTCACTCTCCCTCTCTTTTTTCCTTTTTTTATTTTTATGACAGCCTCTTTTGCTGGGCTGTTCTACCTGTCGCTTTGGATGGCTGGCAAGATGCATGTCTTTGACAGGCGAGGCTACTCGTTTAAGACGGTCATCCTTGTAGCTCCTATCCTCGGTACGTTTCACGTTTCACAGCCTCGAGTCTCCGACAAGGAGGAATGCTGGTATCTTCTCCAAACCCCGCCTCTAGTTGACCTCAAAGAACTCACCATGGATGCCTTCTGGGCCTTCCTGTCCTTCTTGAACATACTTTATTTTTTATACATGCTAAATAGCCGCTATGTTGGTCGCTATCTCGAGAGTACAGGATTACAGACACAGCGCGCTCGATGTGACATGGGGCTCGATCATTGGCATCGTCTTTGCCATGTTTGCCTATCACCAGTACTACCCATCTTTACTCAGCTCGCGCTCACACGTCCCTCACCCACCAAGGGACTTCAGTTATCTTGTTACGGATTCTCATGGAAACACACATGAGGCGACTCAACTCGAGAACGTTACTGGAATCCGACGCAATCATGAGCTGGTGGACGAGACCAGATCCGAACATCAACCCCAAACATTGAGTTCTATTGATTCCAGCCGTGGTTACTCCAAATCCGAGGATCCATTACAACATGTATAATAGTCAAAAGTCAGATTAAACATATATTATTTACTACACCAACATCAGTACCTTCCATGATAGCTTCTTAAAAAGGCAACCATGGAGTAGAAACGGAAAAAGAATGATGCCTATTCGTCTGACCATACCTCGGACTGTAAATGGTAATACTCCAAAGACTATACAGCAGCGGCCAGCTTTGCATATTTTTTTTTTTTTAAAAAAAAAAACTGTTTCTGCTGGGATAGCCGTGCAGGCTAAGACTAAACTAAGAATTCTAGTCTAGCCCCCTCCCCAGTTCCCGCTTTATAGTGCCATGGTGGTTCACGTGACCGGGCCCCCTGCGCTATGATTGCCAGTACCATTTTTTTCGGTTTGCAAAAAAAAACATGGTCAAAATGCCTGTTACAAAATCAATGATATTCAAACTCCGACTAATTTTATTCGTGATGTTCTCGAAATCCCAATATTCATCTGAAAAGCGTGGTTGGTTTAGTGGTATAATTACCGCCTGCCACGCGGTAGACCCGGGTTCGATTCCCGGACCACGCAATCTTTTTGCATTCTTTTCGATCTTCGTAACGGAATCAGGTTCAAGAAATAGCCATGCGACGTGAAAGGATCATGGATATCCTCTTTCGCATGAATTGAAGCAACACAGATAAAAGTCGTTTCTTTTTTGGACGCAGTAGCGCTTCTTTTGTTCTCCTGTTTGGGTTTTTCTCATGGATAAAAGGCTACACAAGGAGGGATAGAGATAGAAAGTGGGCACATGTGCTCATTTGGTAGGTATCCCTTGTCGATCGTAATTTTTTTTTTTTTTCTTATTGAGACGACGTGCGCAAGTAAAGGTGACGAAGTGAGGGTTTTTTTTTTTTTTTTTTCCCTCATCTTCTGGACGGTGTGGCCTTTTGTCAGGACTGATGAATGGTGTAGGGAAGGAACGGAAGGAACGGAAAAAGGATTGGGTAGGATTGAGGACTGGGGATTGGGGGGATGGGAGAAAGCAAAGCAAAAAGAAACACCATTTCAGAGAAGTGTTACTGACCCCTCCTCCCTCTCCCCACAAGAAGTGAGGCAGAGGAGGAAGAGGAGGAAGAGGAGGAAGAGGAGGAAGAGGATATTCCAGCGACCATCCACATGGTAAGTAATTAACAACAAAGATAGAGGTACTCAGAAAGTCGAGTCTAAGTCTCGAAAATGCTCTGGTTCCAAGGATGAGAAAACCAAAGAGGTACTGACCCCAAAAAAAAAAAAAAAAAAAAAAAAAAAAAAAGAGAGAGAGAGAGAACGAGAGAGAGAGAGCACAGCATTTTCCTGGGCCTAAATGGATTTGGAGCTCTCTCACTCTCTTTCTCTCTCTTCTAGACTAGCAAGAACTTTCAGGAACCAAGAGGATACATGAAGCTAGAGCTAGATAGCTATTCGTCCTTGGCCTTGAATACCAGAATGGCCTCGTCTCATCTTTCTTCTCCTTTCCCTACACTTTTTGGCTTTTCCTTAAACATGCAACAATGATATGTATACAAATAAAAATGAAGAAAAGAAGAAAAGAAGAGAAAGACATGAACCTCAAAAAAAAGAGGACCATCGTCTATTGTCGGCATTGAGAATCCAGTTGTTTTTTTTTTTTTTTTTTTTATTATATATTTATTTATTTAAAATAAAGAGAGGAAGAGAGCGTGTGCGTGCTTATACTATACAAAGGAGGGAGGCAATAGGGCAGGGAAAGCAAAGAAAAGGGTTCTTAAAATCTTGGAGTTTTTGTGCCCTTGACGCCTTTTTTTTTTTTTTTTATACTCTGGTTGAGCTTGGGAGCTTGTTATACATGGATACTATTGTCTTGAGAAAGGAAGAGCTCTCGTTCTTTTCCTTTTTTTTTTTCTCCGTCTTACGTAGGTCATCTTGGATACCCTTTCCAACTTCATCTATCCGACAACACGTCGCTGTCGAATCCCTATCGTCGTCGCCGTCTTTTTTTTTCTTTCTTCTTTTTACATATCAAAGGCGGAACAGAAATGGAAAGAGAGTGGGAAAAATTACCCTCCACTTTCAAGGTCCAATGTTGTTATTGCATGCAAGACTTGGGTCATAGCAAGAGACCGGTGCGGGAAGAGGAGCGGCGGCTACTGCATGGGGACTTGAAGAGGACAGAACCAAGACTGAAGCCAAGACAAGAGCTAGTACGCGACCAAACGAAGACATGGTGGCCTGCATCCTTGCGTGAAGGTGGCGTGTATGTATGTGTGTCCGGATGTGTTGATGTATGGTATAGTAGTGTGAGCACTAGTTTACGTGCTTGTGGTGCGCGCTAGTATATGTGAATGATTGAGGAGAAGTGGATGACACGGACAGCGATGTGGAAAAGGAAGGTTGCCGAAAGAGCGGGAAGAGCAGCGATGGAAGACAAAGTGGTGTTGGCGGTGGTGGCTATCAAATAGGTTGTATTGTGTGGGACAAAGCTGTCAAGGGACTCTTCTGGATGATTCTGCAAAAGGAGAGTCGATGGGTGATTCCGAGGTTGTGTAGAGAGGCGTGCCTGGGGGGGGGAGAAGAAGAAAAAGAGAGAGGTAATGATAGAGAAGGAGAGAAGAACAGGGAGCGTTGGCTGTATGGCAGTGTAGGTAGGGCGTAGTGAGGGTCGAAGGTGAGTGAGGGATGGAAGAGAGCGAGGAAAGGGGAGGAGCAGGAGTATTTATACCAAAGGGGTGGGCATTGAGCACGACTCTCTTTTTTCTCTCTCTCTTCTCTCTCTCCTTGTTGCTCGCCTCTGGGCTGGGTCTCGATTCTGGTTCTCTCTTTTGGCTCTGCCTGTCTGTCTATCCACCCATGCGCTCTACATCATACTGCGCTTCCTAGCTGCATCTACCATGACTAAAAGATGGATGAAATCGACTACCGGAAACAGCTTCATCCACTTCCTCACTACCCTTCCCTCCACTCGAAAGATCAGATGCCTAATAAGCTGCAGGACGCGTCCAACCGCGTTGTGTGGATCTCTCTCCAAATGCAGCAAACTGCGCTTTGTGCATCGCTCCCAACGTTGGGCTCACCACAGTGGCAAGAGATAGGGGATGAGAAGCCTGCGAACGGGGGCGGGCGAGGATAGGGAAGGGGGAAGCAGCATGTAGTAGGATCAGGAAGCCTGGATGGCCGTTGGTATGCGTATGGCAATGGTTTCAAACCGCTCGTTAGAGGTTACCTTGCCCTGGCCTCGGTCCCCCGGGGAGAGAATGCGCCAATAGTGGTGCGAGAACGAGGGTTGGACAATGGAGCGTCGCAGTGAGCCTCCCTTTGGTCCATCATGCTTGCTTTTGCTTTTTATTTTTGTAGAGACAGGCCAAACTTCCACTTCTCTCCTCTCTGAATGGCTATGGCCCTGCAGCCAAACCGTTGAGTGGAAGGAGATGTTGCGCTTCAGTTTGCTTACGTCTACGCCATGTCTATTCTCTCATCCTCAGACAGTCTTTGCATTAAACTGTCAGGTCATCTAACCCCTTCCCAACCGGCGCAGTGCATCTACCATGCGCCATCGGTTACTTGGTTTGCAAGAAAAATAGGATGCGGGAAATGCGTGCTTTATGGCTTGTGAGCATTGCATCCAGAGGCGTGCGTGAGGACATCTGGCAGCAGTCGAAACAGTTACGGAGGACAGTGGAGGGAGTGGGGGTGAGAGCGGACAGAAGAGGTCGAGCCAGGGAGAAAAAAAAATGCAGCGAAGGGAGGGATACAGCAAAGGCAGGGATGGAGTGAGGCAACTCAAGGGAGCGCATACCCCACCCTTTCCGCCGTTCCCATCCACTCCGTTGTGTTTTTCATACTCATCGCATGGTCTGCATTACGGCCGTTCGCACGCAGGCAATACCGGTCATTTTTACCGAGAAGACCACGTTTGAAAGAGTGACCTGCAAATCCTGAAGTGTCCTGTCGTTCAGTAGGCAAAGTGTGTTCACTCTATGTCCTCCGCTCTCTTATTCCATCCTGTCACTGGGCGATATATTATTGTCCCTTGCCATGGAATCCAAGGATCTGAAATGTCGTACCCTGTTCCTGAAATTCTCTGCCCCATGATCCTCTCTTCCTTTTCTTCCTCTCTTTCCCTTTTCCCCCCTCTTTTTCTTTGCCACCGGTTTCGTTTACCGTTGCTTGCTCCATTTCTGGGTGCATTCTGCATAAAATAAATAGATAAAGTCAGGAGAAAGAAAATAAGAATGAATAAAGGTGTAAATGAGCTTTTTTTTTCTACCCCTTCTTCTCTGGGTTAGTATGGAGACTCTACTATTGTTCGTACTCAATCAGAGCCTGAGAGGGTTCTAGATCCATTTGTCGAGGCTGTTGGAAATGAAGTCGACAGAAAAGTCTCGAAGCAACGCACAGGGGAGGAGATGCAGGCACCCTTTTCAGTTTATTCCAGACTTTCTGTCTTTCTTCCAGAGTTATTATTCGGAAGATGGGTAAATCCAGGAAATGCTCATTCCTACACGTTGACTACTTTCGCATCAACGGCCCGGTGTCGGGATTCATTCGCTACAAGTCGGTTAATTGCATCTACATAGGCCTTTGCCGCGGTCTGGATAATGTCTGTGCCAGTACCATGTCCAAGGAACACAGGATGTTTCACCGTGGTCATTGTTGCGGCTGCAGTCTTGGAGGTGAAAGTGCTATCCTCAGGATCATCCGAAGGTTCATCGCTATCTGATCCAGGCACGGCTCTTTCGCCTGTCTGGGTCGTGGCTTGAGTAGCCGGTATCTCTTCTTCAGCAATCTGGACCGATACCTGCGCTAGTGCATCCTGACCCTCTCCCAGTGCTGAAACATCAAACTTGACAAGGCGAACCGTCTTTCCAACCAGACGCTGGATCGCCAAGAAGAGGGCTTCTACAGGTCCACTCTTACTAATAGCTACGTCCACAATCAAGTGTCCCGTCTTGGTGTTCTCAATCTGGACAGTTGCTGTGGCATACGAATCACCGGAAAGAACTTGGCTGCTCTTCAAAATAAAGGCTGGCCAATGGACACTATCCTTAGACATGGTCGACAACAATGTGACTCGTTCAGAGAGGAGAGCAACCAGATCTTGTTCCGTCACCCGTTTCTTGGAGTCGGCCAAGTGCTTGAAGCTATCGAACGCCCCTTGGAATGTCTCGTCATCCATGTCTCCAAAACCAATCTCTTGGAGTTTGGATCTGAATGCGGCTCGTCCAGAGTGTTTTCCAAGAATCAGCATGTTGGAGCCATTAGCACCAACGGTCTCTGGGCTGATAATTTCGTATGTAAGCTTGTTCTTCAGGACCCCATCTTGATGAATACCTGACTCGTGCGAGAATGCGTTAATGCCGACAATGGCCTTGTTCGGTTGGATGACAGTACCTGATAGGGTAGAGACCATCTGGGAGATCCTGCAGAGGTGCTCAGTGCTGATGGTGTGGTAGACGGGGAAATGGGAAGAGTGCGTGTGGATGGCCATGACAACCTCTTCCATCGCCGTGTTTCCGGCACGTTCGCCTATCCCATTAATGGTCACCTCGACTTGCCGAACCCCATTCATTATGGCGGCAAGAGTGTTAGCGGTAGCAAGTCCAAGGTCATTATGACAATGAGCAGACCAGATAACATCCTTCTTATCCTTCTTTGTAGGTTTAGTGTTGGCCATCAGGTACTTGAACATTGCTCCATACTCTACTGGCATATTATATCCGACTGTATCTGGGACATTCAATGTCGTCGCACCGGCGTCAATGACAGCAGCAAGAACCTCGCACAAAAAGTCTTGATCGCTCCGACCTGCATCCTCGGGCGAGAATTCAACATCATCCGTCAGTGACTTTGCAAAGGAGACTGCAGCCACGGCTCGAGCAATACACTCTTCACGAGTGATCTTGAGCTTGTATTTGAGATGAATGTCCGAGGTAGCAAGGACAATATGGATTCGATGTCGAGGCGCATTCGAGACTGCATCGTAGCATCTTTGGATGTCTTCACGTACTGCACGGGCCAACCCTGCAATCGTCTATGCAGTGCGAGCATAAAAAAAGTCGGGAAGCTCGTGAGCATTTTTGTGCAACAAGGAACGCAGAACCTCTACGTGCTATCCTGCTTGGACTAATATTACTCATTTTTGTACGCTCTCGGACAAACGGAAAAAGAAAAAAAAAAGACGATAGATAATCTCCACACTAAAAAATCCGAAGTGCAGAGCATGCTATTACCATGGGTGTCCCCACTGCCTCACGGCCAATCATGAGGGGTCCGACCTCGGCAGCAATCCGCTCGACGGCCTCAAAATCTCCCTGAGAAGAGATAGGGAAGCCAGCTTCGAGAACGTCTACTCCAAGACGGGAGAGTTGCTTTGCAATCTCAAGCTTTTCCTTCACAGTGAGGGTCACTCCTGGGGCCTATTCCGTCCATTCAAAGGGAGAGGTGTTAAGAGGGCCTTCCACCAGGTCTAACGGTTCTACACTATACCAAAATCTTTTTATCCGCATACCTGTTCGCCGTCCCTTAGGGTCGTGTCGAAGATGATGAGCTTTTCCTTGTTCTTCGATACCATTTCTTTTTCTTTCGCTAGAGTGTGATCTTCTAGGTGTTTGTAGACTGGATGAGGAGGAAAGTGCTCCGAAAATAGAAGAGGGTGCTCAGGGAACTTGAGGAGAAGGTAATTGTAAGAGAGGAGCAACAGTAGGGGGATTGACGCTTCTTTTATGCGAAAGAGACCGAGTTAATCTTGACAAACATGATCCAATATCCCAAAAAAAAACAAGCTCTTCCTCCTTTCTCGCTATAAGCGGCTACAATGGACTCACTAAACATACAAAAAACAGATCCTCTTCCCAAAAAAAAAAAAAAAAAAAAAAAAGTGGATATGACCTGCAGAGGTTTGAATAGGAAGAGTGCAGGAACAAGAGAGGATACATCTGACAAAGTCATCGGTCATTTGTGTCATCCGAGCGGAAAAATATTGGGCCATTTGTCATTGCTCTTCTTGGCAGTAAGATATATTACAGTCCGTCATGCGCTGAAACGAAGCTGGGGGGAGTGGTGGTTGGACTACCTTAACTAGGAGGGAGGAGTGCTGTTGCGGCAGATAGAAAAAAAGGATGAATGAAAGATGCGTTTATTTTGGTGTAAATACAGGGGATATTAGAGCTTTGCCTGGATCAGGTCGCTTACATCGGGACAGAAATGTCCAAAAAAAAAAAAAAAAAAAGCAATACCAGGGACCAATTCGGGACTTTATACACCTCGCTTGATGACGGTAAGTCCTCTACGTTCGGCATGAATGATAGGGACAGGCATCGAATTGAATAGAATCTTTTCTCGGATGATTGCCACCGTGTCGTAGTGAACTGGATCCTGGATGTTGTTGGGTGCCAGCGGATCTAGATCTACCGAGGAACTTGTCATTGGGACTGTGTTGGCTGATGTTGTGTTTGCTATTCCCATATCTGAATCTACATTCATATGCATTGTGTCGTCATCGTTATCATCATCGTGATCATGTTCTTCCTTTGTTGTGCTGTCTGCAGGTCCCAGTTGGCGGTTATCCTTCTGAGATGCAATCGTAGGCTGAGCGGTATCTTGATCTTGGTCCAAACTGTTCTCCTTTTTCTGCTTCTGGATCAAGAGCAAGGGTTTGGCTAGTTTTATGACTTTTCCGTCTAAACGGTGGTTCCCGATAACGAGCTGAGCTTTGACACCCTAAAAAAAAAGAGGGTTGTAGCAAGGAAATTCGCCTTTGTTAAAACAAGGGAGGGCTCGTAAAACCAGAGATTGTCTATTCGCACACATAGATCATAGTAGGGATTTCATTTACTCCATCAAGGATGGACAGTTGGCCAAGGGTGTTTCCTGCCCATGTAGAACCATCCATCTCGATTGCGCCTTGAAACTCGAGCAGTATGGTTGCATTGGTGTCGACGCGTCTCGCAAACGCCGTTCCAGCCGAGCGTTCAGAGACCGTTGTTGGGATCGTGATCACCACCATCCTGAATCCACAGAGGTTGGTCAAAGGTTCCAGGAGGAGAGAAGAAAGAAAAAGAAAATGTGACTGTTGGGTTGGCCTTTGAAGCTCAGAGTAGAGACGGGTTAGAGAATCGAGGACCCTGGATGATTTGGACAATCTCACTCACTCCTTGAACGACGATACATGGAACAACCGTTGGTGTGGAGAGAACTGGGGTAGAGAGAGACACTAGAACGCATGGTGATGTGGGTTAGGGAGCGTCGTTATCCAGTGACGAGAGCCCTGGGAGAGAGAGAGAGAGAGAGAGAGAGAGAGAACTATCACACTCTGGATAGTTGTGGTTCGTGCCCTCTCCTGGGTTGACTCACAGCGATCGTCCTGTCAGACGGCTTTGCCCAATTGGAGAGATACTGTGCTCCTGACACATGCAAAAATCAACGGGCAGTTCGTGTGTTGGTGAGTCTTGTCTATGAGTCTCGTCTGTGAGTCTCATCTCTGATTGTGGGTGGGATTGATCCTTCACAAAGTCATCCTCCTTTCCTCTCGCTCTCTCTCACTCTCTCTCTCACTCTCTGTATCCTCATCTACTCTTTCTCTCCTCCTCTCCCTCCTCATCCTACCCATCTTTCATCCCTGAATCTCTGCTCCCGGCCCCTGATCTTCCCTCATTGCCGATCTGGTCTTGTGCATCGAGATCCTTACCATTCAACCCACATGTCTGCTCAAGCCTTACGTCCAACGAGCTGGTCTCAACTCGCCCCTGAGATTGTTCTCCATATCCTTTCCTACCTAGACTACCAAGAGAGCTCCTCCTACCTCTTACCCATTCTCACTCTCTGCAAGCCCTGGGCTCGACTTGCCTTGACCCTTCTCTATGAGCAGCCCGTCATCCCTTTTCAGAATTGCAATGCCTTCCTTTGGACCCTTAGGCTCCAGGACCGTCTCGATATCAGTCGAGAGCCGATTTGGTACCCGAGCGATGCCTCAGGAGGTCATGGTGCCCATGACCCTGCAGCAGAGGCTCAGTTGGGAGTAGACTACCGCCATTTGGTCAAGAAGCCCTGTCGACTTGTCTGCACCAATATCTTGTCCAGACAGGATCTGACCCTACTTTGGGACCTAGAGAGCATCCTCTGGACTGTGCCTGCCTTTAAACCCTCCCCTACTTCGGGATTGTCGTCAGGGGCAAGCACACCCAAGCCAGCCTCATTTTCGACACTGTCATCCAGCTCGCCCACAGGCTCAGAGTCAGGGACAGCCTCCAGCTCGCCAGAATTGACTCATCGAGATCCCTTCCAGCCCGCTCCAGTCACGACCAGCCCTCCCACATCTCCCCCACAATCGGCACGGGCCGGTACACCAGGTTCAGCAAGAGCTGTCTTGGTACGAAGACCCAAGCGATCAACTCCTCCACCAGGACCTGTTGTTATCCTTCTGGATATCTCGTATGTTATCAACGATGTTGTGTATCAAATGTTGAGCGATGTTGTCGGAATGAGACTTTATCGACTCGACTACAAGTGGATTCTCAACATCCCGCTCCAAGATCTGGTCAGTTCACATCTTGGGTTTATCAAGGTTCTCTCGCTGACAAGACCACCCACCCGTGCAGGAGAGCTTTTGTATGTCGCACGACTGATCCAAGACGCGAGAGCATTGGACCCAAGGGTGGGAATTCACACCTTGAAATTGGACCAATGTCAAGCTGCAGGAACCACCGTACTTAAGGCGTTTGCTCAAGGATGTGGGTCAGCATTGACGACACTCGAGATTAGACAGCATGTCGTTATCCGTCCACAAGGAGGTGATCTTGCAGCTTTCCCTGTGGACTCTCCCTCTGACACAAGTCCTAGAATTCCCTCATCAGGAACAATGGGTACTCCTTGCCCGGATACAGTCGCTCAAGACAGGAGGCTCCAGCCAAATGAACAGTGTGTTCGTTGCGGAAATGTCGAGCAACGGCTTCCAGGAGACCAAAGCCAGCTGCCTGTGTTGCCTACTCCAGGTAATCTGGATCAGACATTCCACGGCCTTGGTCTCTCAGAAGGAGCATCAGAGGCTAGTACTGCAACCGAGGTTGCCGCGTCACCAGTGTCCGAGAACGAACTGACCAATGTGGACCAAGAGGCAAGGATAGATCTTGCTCTCGCCGAATTCTCACAACACTGCCCTAAACTTGAACGGTTGCGGTTGTGCAATGTTACTTATTTATCGGATGAGTCTCTAGTGGGCTTTATCCCAACTTCCGAGTCTCACAGGGGACTGGGCCAACATCAACCAGGTCTTCGAGAGATCGAGTTGCAGGATTCGTACTATGGTTCGCGTTTCACGATTGAGGGGCTGTTGGCTCTATGTGGACCCAACCTTGAGGAATTGGTGGTGGATCGAAAGTCTTGTTGGCGTGTTCGTGGAACGTCCAGCAGCAGCAGCAACACGGTCTCACCGCTTTGTAAGCCATGTTCACAGGAAGTGGCCGCTAAAATCGCAAGAGAGGCCAGTATGACCACGGGCGATCGGATTGTTTTTGGGATGTTGGAAAAGCAATCCAAACGCGTGGCTGCCTTGCAGGGACGTGAGACTAGAGCAGCCTCTGTCGGAGTCATGACTCCAACATCCAAATGGCGACTCAAGAAATTGGTGTTGAACGAACATTGGGTCACTGCTGAAGCCACGCGAGAGCTGATCACTAGCTGGAATTCGACCCTGACAACACTTTCTCTCAGAATATGCTTCTGCCCGATCGAGGTATGGATCCAATCTTCTGGAAGTCTCGATCTGTCGTTTGCGACTGCATTTTGAGTACTCAACAGACGACACGTTTTTTTTTTTTTTTTTAGGAATTGGCAGAGGCTCTGATGCCCAAGATTGTATCTGTTGCAGCACTCGAGTCTCTCACGCTCTCGTTAGTGTGGGTACGATCCGATGATCCTGTTCTTGATAACCTTGTCGATAGGCTCTTCAAGGCCCATGTCAATCTTGGATATATCGAAATCAACAGGCGTATGTGGCATAAGCAGGATCAATTCGTACTCTAATCAGCGGGCATTTGTAGATCCTTCCTTCCTTCTCAGGCAAACCCAAAGCAGAAAAAGAAAAGAAAGCAAAAAGCGTGCCGTTCTGTGTCCCACCCCTTCTCTGTATTTTCTTTCCATACCATTGTCTACAGTCAGTGGAGAGAATTTCCTTCATGAAAACCCAAACGGTTATTATACCCCTCTCCCATCCTCAAACCATCTCACAGCCATGATCTGATTGTGGAGCATGGTACTGTGATCTGGCCAGGTCTAGTCTTGTGTATGCAATAGTAAAAAAAAAAAAAAGGGAAGAACAAAGAAAATAAGAATAACCGCGGTCACTTCCTCTTGTCGTTCCTGTGGCCTCCTTTCTTCTTTTTATCAGACGATGATCCCGCATCGCCTTGTTTGATGTATCCGCAATCGTCCAGTAGCTGCCTTGCTGCATTGTTAATGTGTTTGAACCGATCTGCGCTCAATGGGATGCCTCCATACCATCTATAAAGTTGAGTGATTCCGAGAAAGCGACGCGTTAAACACTCAGGAACAAAGAAAGGATCGCGCTAAAGTTCGAGTTGCATTTTTTTTTTTTTTTTACCTGGATACGACAACAATAACGTTTTTTACGTCAAGGATGGTCATCAAGTGTAGTAACCTGCTTCCAGCTGCTGTTTCTCCATCATCATCATTATCTATTAGGGATTGTATTTGAGTGTCAGTTTGCGGACCAAATAGAATTCATCGTAAAAAAAAAAAAAAATCCGAGACACTTGCCTTGAGCAATGGTCCCATTCTCGTTCTCAATTCGAAATGCCATGATGTTATGCGTTGCCTTGATCACCTTCTTGTTCTCCTGCTTGAGCTGCTGGATCATCCAGGGAGCATGACTCGCTTGCGTGATCGGTGCCAGGTGTGCAACAAAGACACTCTTTCGGTCAACAATCGGGGCGCCGGTCTTGATCTGGAACGTGGGTGCATCAGCTCCAACAAGGACACTCCGTATCCTATGTCCATCAGTGGAGAGGTTAGGGACAGTCGAAGGTGAGGAAGGATCTTGTTGTTCGTCCGAGGCAAAGTAATCGGTTGTTGTCTTGTTCAATGTCTCTGCAACGTCGTCATCTACATCCTTGTCACTCGCTGAACCAGATTGTGTGCGAGAGCCAGAAGCCTGCTCCTGTTGTTCCAGTTGTTCGAGATAAGATCGAAGCCATTCAATCCACGAAAACACAATAACTTCACCCGGAACAAAGCAACTTTCGAGGCCCTGGCCAATCTCTTGGACATGAGTGTCTGTCAGGCGCAAGGTGCCATAGTAGATACTCACAATCTCATGCAAGGGCGGTGTGGAAACATTGGACTCTGGATAACCTGTTGGGAAGTAGACCTTGAGTTCTAGTTCTTTTCGGTTGTTGATATGATGGCTTCCACCGCCGTTGCTGACTTCTACTGTTGGGTCGTGGTCAAAGTCGGGTTCTTCAAGCGAAACTTTGAGAGCGTAGATGGCAGCACCGTTGTTGAGAGAGGATTCGGAAGGGAGATGATAGAATGCGGAAGGGCCGTAGATAGAGACGATCGCAAGGGTTTCTTCCTCCAATGCAGAATTGTCCATTGGAAGAGCAGAGTGGCGTGGGAAAAAGAGAGAAAGAGTGAGAGAGAGAGAAAGAGGAAGAGAGAAAGAGAGAATAGGTGGATGGATGTGTCCAGGTAAGAGGAATGAGAATGCTATTTCATGGGTCGGACCACATCAGGAACGACTCGGGCTCAGTCGGTGGACTGGGCGCGTTCCTACTGCTTAACACTCACTGGAGCGAAAGGACTCTTCAAAGTCCAAGCCACTTCAGTCTCCAAAAAAATTTTCGGACGACAAAACAGGATGCGCGATGCATTGATGGGGATCCTTCTCTTCTCCATTCATCGTCTTTCAAATAGTGAGGAAGGTGCGTCTCATCATCGTCTGAGGCGGCAGTCTTTCAGAAAAGCGCAGGACAAAAAGAGTGGCGACCAATAGAGACCAGGGCCAGAAATAGGAAAAGAAAAGAGAAAGAGAGAGAAAAGCAAGAGCAGTGTCTACATCTTGCAGTGAAGATCTTGAGAGAGAGAGAGAAACCAGCTCATCTTGGTCTGGATGCAACGCTTTTCAAACTTCGCCCACTGACAACTTGTCTCATCATCCAACATCACTCACATGAACAAATTATTATAGATTCCTTTTCGAGCCAAGAAAAACAATCTAATTATTTGAAAGGCTTTACCCCCCACCGTAACGCACCACCATGCAATACTTTGTCAAGTCCCTTTCTGGCCAGACCTTGGCCTTCAGCGCCCAGTCCGGCGAGAGCGTCAGCCATGTCATGGCCATGATCCAGGAGCGTGAGGGTAATGACGATAATATCCCTTTTACTCAATCTATGCCCCTTTTTGACTCTCTTTCCTCCAGCAATCAGACGCCTTTCGATTTATGAGAAGGTTGCCTCTCAGGAACCATGTTTGATCTCTGAAGACTGACCAGGAGCCTTTACCTCTCTTTTACTCAACAACCTACATGGATCCCGGATTATCCCATTTTCTTTTTTAAACAGGCGTCTCTGCCGCCTCTCAGCGCCTCTCGTTCGCTGGCAAGACTCTTTCGTCCGAGATGCTCTTGGCCGATATCCCCGCCATGTCGACCTTGGATCTCAACGTCGATCTTTTGGGAGGTGCCAAGAAGCGCAAAAAAAAGACCTACACCACCCCCAAGAAGATCAAGCACAAGAAGAGAAAGGTCAAGTTGGCCGTTCTCAAGTTCTACCAGGTTGATGGCAACGGCAAGATCACCCGTCTTCGTCGTGAGTGCCCCTCCGAGACCTGCGGTGCTGGTGTCTTCATGGCCTGGCACCACGACCGCCAGTACTGCGGTCGCTGCGGTCTTACCTACGTCTTCAAGAAGGAGGGCGAGACTGCTTAAAGCAGACTCTTTTTTTTGCTCCCCTGAGAATCTCGCAAGGGAAAAGATAATTCTTCAATATTTGAAGTCTTGTCTTTTGTTGAAAGGTCAAGGGCTTTCTTTTGGTTGCATTTGTGCATAGTACAGAGGCGATAATAAAGAAAGAGGGACTTGACAAAGAAAAAAAAAAAACCAACTTTGCTATTGTTTTGTATGTTCTGGTTGTTCTTTTCTAGCATTCCCGAGATTCAGGTGGTCTGGGGTAGGGGGAGAGGTCCAAATATACAGTTTTTTTCCTTTATCATTATATGCTACCGGAGTACTAAAATGCTAGGTGCTCGTGCTTTTGGTCTGCTTTCTTCAGTCGACCGACTCTAGTTAACTTTTTCTTATTTTTTTTTTCTTTTTTCTTCTTTTTTTGTTTTGTTCCTTCAGTCCTCATGATCCTAAGAAATGGGCTGGCTCATTTACCACCAAGCAACAATATGTGTGTAAAGATAGCTTCCATGATAATCCTGCTCAGCTTTTTTTTTTTCTTTCGGGTATCACACCAAAGGCCATCCATACTATCACGGGCTAGTCAGACTCTTTAAACGGGAACGTTCAAGAGCATGTTGTTGCCCTTCTGGTTAGGGAGGTAGGTGACATTCTTGGCGTGTGCCAATGTACCAGCAATATCCTTGGAGGCCTCAATGCGACGGAGCTCAATGAGACCGACACCGGCCTTCTCCAATGATGCAGAAATAACCTCAGCAGCGTGGCTATAGAAATTAAAGGGAGAGGTGTAGAGCACAATCAGGGTCAATATACAGTTTTTTCCTCCGATAACTACAAGCATCTGTCAAAGCAAATCTCGCAGATTGGACTTACGCTTCACCCTCGGCTCTGATAATAGCGGCGTTCTTCTCCTGCTCAGCCTTCTCGACAATGAACTTGGCGCGTTCTAGTGTCATAGTTTTAAGAGTGAAGAAGGGTAGTACGAGTTAGTCTCCAGAGTCTAATACTTACTGGGAGTCTTTTCACCAGTGATATTCTAAATCAACATGACATACCGGCTTCCTGCTGAGCGATCTGCTTCTGCTCGACGGCGTTGGTGAAATCGCGACCGAAGGTCATGGTCGTCTAGATCCAGATGATAGAGGATTCAAGAATAAAGTAGAAAAACTGGTTTAGCTTGTTGTTGTTGCATCAATGGAGCTTAAACAACAGCAACAGAGTATTGCCCACTTACGATGGAAACATCCTCGAGCTCGATGTGGAACTCACGGGCTCGCTTAGCAAGATCCTCACGAATCTTGGAGGAGACGAGCTCACGCTGAGTGATCAACTCACCAGCATCGAATTGGGCGACGATCGACTTCAACACTTCGTTACCGATCGAGGGCAAGACACGCTCGTCATAGTCAAGACCGAGTCCCTGATAGATCTGAGAAAGGTTCTTGACATCGGGGCGGTGGAGAACACGGAGCGACAAGGTGACCATCTGCATATCCTTCGATCCTGTTGTCGTTGAGATGTTGCGGGGCTTGGTGCGGACGTCGAACTGGATAGCCCTCTGCAACCAAGGGATCAAGAAGTGTGTGCCCTCACCCACGGGCTTAGGCTTGACTCCCTCCAATCTGTCAAAGATAACGGCGCGGTAACCTCCCTGAACTATCAAAGGGTTGAAAATGGAGTGAAGGTTTGAGTGACACGATCGGATCGGATCAGGGCGGGGAGGGTATGGGAGTGCCCTGTCGGACGGAAGCAAGGGCTGTATCGATCAAGTCGTTTTCGCCGAGCAGGCGATCCTTTCCAAAGATTTGTCCATTTGATTTGCAGCCAAAGTCGTTGGTACTGGCACCACAAAGGGTCAACAGGGAGGGGGGAGGGGGTTGCAATAGTGAAAGGGGCTGTAGCCGGAGTGTCTCCGGGCCTTCCTTTGTTATGACAAGGGGAATAAATACTGGTGTCCATTGCTCATTGAGATGTCCGGGGCTAGATCCGATATACTCCGTCGTGTCCGTGCTTTCGGAATTAAAACGTCTGGCTCATGAAGCGATTGTCGGATAACAGCAGTGTCGTGACCAAGAGTGTCATTTGTTGGCGACAGTCCGGTAATTGTGGATCTGACGGGAATGAATCGACTGATCCTCGTTGTCCTGACATAACAGAGCACAGGAAAGCCTAGCACGAGACTAACAAACCAGGGCGACCCCAAAATTTCACAGCAAATGTTCTTACCATCGTACATCGAGTACTGCAAGAAGGAGACGGCAGCACCGACAGGGATGGCAATCTTGGAGACTGTGCTGAGGATTGCAGACATGGTGAGTGGAGATCGTGTGGGTGGAGGAGGAGAAGGAAAGGAGAGGATAAATGGGAGCTCTCGAGAAAGCAAGTCCCCTTTCTCTTCCTCAGCGTTCCTCTCAGTCTCGGGTCCCAAAATGGTGTTTTGCCATGATCCACCCTTAAGTCAGATGTTTTATTGTCCTGTCCTCTCTATTCTACTTTTTTGACTCTTTCACGCCAATGCACCCATGGGGTCATAGGCAGGCAGGACATTGACTTGCTGCTCGAGCACATCCAGGTACTCTTGAGGGACAATGTCCTTTTCAAGCACAATCTGGTAGACAAATTCGCTGAACCAAGCATCGCTCATCGTCAGATAGCCCTTGTCACCTCCAACATCTCCCCAGCTGTTCTCAACGCGCCAGCGGATAGGCTTGCCACTTTCGTCCAAATGAACACCTGTAAAGACCATCGCATGGGTCATCAAGCTCTCGCCATGAATCAGTCGCTCAGCCTTGTTCATGGTAAACTTGACGTTGAAGGCGAGATCATATTGGAAGACCTTGGGATCGAGAATACCACTTTCCCGATGCATGTACTTTCCAACGTCTGCACCGAACCAGACCTATTCCGCGCAATAGAAGAGAGAGAGAGAGAGAGAGAAAGAGAGAGAGAGAGTTGGTAAGCTATACTCAGACTTTTCTTGGTGTTTCTGTTCAATTCGTAAAAAAAAAAAAGGCAGAGTCACATACTGGCTTTCCAGTTTTGAGTTTCTTGATAGCTAGTTCCTTGAGACTCTCGATGGGCGTGTTAATATAGCGGATCGGACGACCTCCGGAAATATTGCCCAGGTACTGGACCGTGTAAAGAGCAAAGGTCTGGTTACGGGGGTCATTGATCAGCGAGACAGTGTCACTGATCTACAATTGCAATTTTTAAAAAAGAGCTCTTTGGTTAGAAATAAAGACCTCCTTTGACTCATCCCGCCTTCCACCCATCATGAGAAAAAACATGATAGACCCAGGACATTACCGGGTATCCGATATGTTCACGGAAGTAGACTTGTGGGGTCAGATCGCTGAACTCAAAGTAGGCCTTGTCCTTGTTACGGAATGCCCAGGTGAAAGGTTTTTTGGGTGGCTCACCAAGGGTGATGGCCAAGATGTTATAAATCTCCTGAAGATACTTTTCTTTGTTCTGGCGCAAATCCTGAACAGAAAGTCCCTGTTCGGCTTGTCTTCGGAGAAGGACTGCGTAGTCACGAAGCTTTGAGAGAACCAAGGCGTTGAGCTTGCCTGTGTTGGAGGAACTGAAGCTTTCGGGATAAAGAGCCTTGGGAACAACACCGTAGCGATTGACCAAGTTGACAAACATGTCCCATTGACCGCCATCACTCACAGGCTCCTTCAACAGATGCTGTACAACACGATCATTCACATTTTTCTCTCGGAGGTCAATCATACATTCCAAGAACCCTATTGGAAGAAAAGTTTGAGAGTCATGAGATCTCATTAGAATACAAATACATCTCCAATCCAGTAAGGTCTTGGGAACCGAAAGGCGTTTTGGGGGGAGGAAGAGAAAGGAGAGAAAAGAGAGCCTTACAGTTGCACTTCTCAAACTTGTCCCAGAAAAAGAGATAACCCTGAGAAAGCTCAAACTCCTCGAGGTTGTACTTTTTCATAACTTCAATACGGAAGACATTCAAGCCGGCAAAGATCCAGCATCGTCCAGAGCTCTTTTGGTTGGTTACCATGCTCTCAATGGGGATCTTGGTGTTGAAAACATGGTTGTCTCCAATCATGACATCTCGGTTCGTGATCAACGTTGTAAAGTCGATGGAGTGAGCCGCATTCTGGACCATTCGGTTCTTGGGGTCCGCATTAAAGTCATTGCTACTCGTTTGAAAGAGTAAAATAAAACAAATGGTAATAGTAAAAAGCTGTGCGTCAGTACGGGATTCTTGACTCATATCAATACCGAGTGAAGGCGAAACCCGACATGGTTACCTGATTTGTTTCACGGCATCTTTACGGACATTAGCCTCAGGGACGTTGACTCCACTTGGCTCAGTGAGGATGGGTGACGAGTCAGAGGAGCTGTTGGACTTCATGTCGACGTATGCTGGTGGGTTTTTGGATCGAGAAGGGGTGTAGGATGGGAGGTCGCTCTGGCGTGATTCTCGGCGAATAATAGTTGGTGCTGAAGATTTGTCAATGTTCTTGGATGAAAGACAGCTAAAAGAGAACGGGAAGGAAGGCATGGGTAAAAGTGAAGAGGACAAGCTCAAAAGGGGAGGGGGGACGTGAGAACTCGAATGGGTGACGATAGACAAAGGGTGAGAAAGGAAGAAAGGAAGAAGATAAGTCGAGGGGTGTTCAATGCGTTTTCAACTGTCCCTGAGCGCAACTCATGACCAACCTGTTCTCGGATGCCTCTCCCAGAGCGGCGCACGCAAGCCAAGGTAATGCATCTCTTTTCTTCCCATTTGTCTAGAGCGCGATTCCCAGTCGAGACCGTGTGTAAACGCCAAACAAAGTTAACTTGAACCGTTGGTACTCTCTCGTGATAACAGCGCCCCATTGGGCCTGGAAAAGACAAACGCTGCCTCATTTGGGAAACATGGTGCAGCACCTTTCCAGCACCAAGGGCTTGTATTGTCAATTGACGCATATTCTCGAGTGGCTCTTATGCAATAAACAATAGGATTGCTTCACACACTCTTGCATGTCCATCGCGCTTTCTATATGCCTTGGAGGAGTGAAGCTTGGCGATGGAATTGGTGTGGGAACAACCTCTGTGCTACGCTTGAGCGTTGTGATTTTGTGTCAAGCCATCGTTGGTCAGAGGAGAAGGGGTGACGCGCCAGTTCTATGATCCAACGACTAGACATTGCTTGCTACCATTCTTTTTTGCCCACTATCATGGCGAGTAAGAGTCGCCTGTCAGCAGTCGAACAAGTTCTCAATGTCTGTCTTTGGTCTCAACTCTCAAGCCATTTTGGTCCAGGCAATTCCAACAGCCCAAGTTATGAGATAAACACGTGATCATGCGGGGGAGTGAGGTTTGCGGCATGGACGCTGCTCACCAGTTCCATTCTTGAGCAAACTAGATGCCTCACACTTTGAACATCATCAGCAGCTCCCAGGATTAGAGTGTAAACAAAGTTCGACATGGCCGATGCAGCATTCGACTTTTTGGGCGAGGCAAGCATCCGCAACGCATCATCCACTGATGCATACCATGGTCATCCAAGTCAGGCACACGATGGTTCTTCAGAACCAGGCGCGGTGGCCTTAACCAATTCAGCCAAAGATGAAGATGCCTTTGCTGCGGCAGTATCAGTCTGGCGAGGTTAGGACTAAAAATTCACACTGGAACTCATGCCTTCGGGCGATCCGCTTGTCTGTGAAGGGAATATAAGAAGGGGAGTACCTTCAACCTGTTTCGTTAACACGAGTTTTATGGCTTGCTCTTGTTTTTGAATCCTAACCACAGGAATCCAGCTTCCGGCGGTCCAGCAGGAGATGGATCGCCAGTCAGTCGAGCTTCTGGAGCAGCAGCAACTCAGCCTCGCAGGACGCAAGAAGCTAGCAGAGATGACTCGAGGTAATAGAGAACAACAGGTATCACTGCAACGACATGCTCTCTTTCGTATCAACTTGCCGATTACTTATGAGTTACGGTATGAGGACCGTATATCCTAATTGCTAGAGTTTAAGAAGTCCTCGGACCAGGAAAAGCTTCAAAATCTCAAGGTGATACTGAAGGCATATCAAGCAGAGATCGATGCAATCAATAAGCGTGAAAAATCGACATCTCAGGCGTTCCTTAGTGTCTACAACACTCTTGGACAAGCACCAGACCCTTCAAGGTTGTTGCAAGTAGCTGTGGTATGGCTATCCTCACTGTGTTTGGACCACCAAAAAGAAAAAAAAATCACAGAGTCCCATTAGTGTTCTCCACGTCATTCAGAGTGCTCAATCTGCATCTAACACCAAAGGCCTTACTCTTCATAGGATCAAAGTAGTAAACTGGATGAAATCAGTTTACTACAAGCAGAGAACCTCAGGCTCAAAGAAGAAAACGCCAGTTTAGTCAAGCAAACAGCCAACCTTCGTGCCATGTCCAGCAACACGACAAAGTTACAGCAGCGGTTGACGCGATTGGAAACAAAGCAAGAGGAGACTATTCAGGAAAAGGTCAAAGAAAAGGAGCAGGCTTTCCGTGAAGAGTGGGAAGAAAAGATTCGCAGTGCAAAGGAGAGGTATAGTTAGCAATCCTCTTCTTGAAGGTTTGGAGCCAAGAAAATTCTGAAGAGTTCTTAGAACGGTGTAAATATTCATACTTGGACGTGAACTTTATGCTTTCGATATTAGGGAACATGATCTCCAACGCCAGCTGAACCAAGCAAAGGATCAACTCAAGGCCCTCAAACACTCCAATGAATCTACACAGGCAACATTGGTGGATCATTCCCAAAAGTATGAGGAGGAAGTTGTTGCCAAGTTGGCCGAGCTTGATATTGTACTTATGGATTACGAGCGCGCCAATGGCAGGATATCGGAATTGGAAGGTCAGAATGAGTTGCTTCGGGACCAGTTGGAGGGTATGCAAGGACGCGGTATTGATAACGAAAGGTAGGAGCAAATTCCTCCCTTTTTACAGAGCAGATTGATATTAGCTAGTCTGGAGTATGTATTGGATCGAACCTCTACTAATGAGTGGTGAGCTATGTCGATAACTAGGGCTACATTTTTGGAACAGACAATCGAGAGACAGGAGACAGAGCTCCAGCAACTTACCACAGCACTAGAGAACCTCAAATCTACTTCAGCGGTAAGCGGACCAAAACAATCCCCATTTTGGTGGCCACAATCCCTACATTATTTTCAGTGGGTGATGTCCTAATACGCTATATCCCTCTACTCCTATTTTTTTCTGTACGGATACGATAGAAACAAACATCAACATTGGAACGCAAGACAACGGCATTACAACGTGAAATTCAAGAAAAGACAGAAGAGATTGAGGTGCTAAAGCGCAAGCTCGAACACTTTAAGGATTATGAAACCGTTAAAAGCGAACTTGAAGTTCTAAAGGTAAAGCTGAAGTGCAGTTGCTCTAGTTTGATACGTGTTTCGATACGGGTGGCTGACACCTCTAAATATTGTTTTTCAACCTCACTTTTCTGTTGTGGTTTTACCTCACGCTTAGTATATCGAATTCTCTGGGTCCAGAGGTGTGGACGATGACGATGACTGGGATGAGCGCGTGTTGACCTTGGCTTCGAAGAATCTGGAAAAGCCACTAGAAGTTCTCATGGCGGAAAAGAACCGCAAGCTTGAGAACGACTTGACTGAGCTTAAGGTCCAACACGAGGCTCAGAGTTCGGAACTAGAGGACATCAAGACACGCCATGAAATCTCTACTCGTCAACTTGGATCACAAATGGAGCTGATTCAACGTTTGGAAGAAGATATTACACGACTGAATCAATCCTCAGGAACAGGAAGCGGCGGCCCCGGTATCGGTAACAGTGGCGGGCTTAATGGTGGAGTAGGTTTTCATCCTACATCGCCACCCTTCGGTAAAACGTTTGGTGGAGAAGTCGTTGGAGGAGTCACTCTTGGACCTATTTTGCCAACCACACCTCGTACTCCAGGCTATCCCCCTTCGACACCACTGATGTATGATACGCCTAATGCAGGAGGTTTAATGCCAGCCTCGGCATCTGGTACATCATTGTCATCGTCATCGGGGGTATCTACTGACCATGGTATCCTGCCTATTGTAACAAGTCAACGCGACCGGTTCCGTCAACGCAACAGTGAGTTGGAAGAGCAACTTCGCCAACAATCGGAGCAAATTTCGAATCTCAAGAATGAGACAAGTCAATTGCAGCGGGACAACTTGAAGCTTTATGAAAAAGTCAAGTATATGCAGTCCTATCGCGGCGAGTCACCTGGTGCCGGAGTGGGATCGGGATCCGCAAGTACGATCATCGACTTTGCGACGCCGTTTAGGGGTGTTGCAAGCAGTAGCAACCAAAGTGGCGCTGGTATCGTAGGACGATCGGGTCAGTACAAGAAAAACGATGGTGATGATCTTCAGATGCAGTCTCTTGACCCAACGGACCGATACCGAAACATGTATGAAGAAAGCATGAACCCGTTCGAGGCTTTCCACAAGAAGGTATGTTGCACTTTAGTCTGCTGCCGTTTTTTTTTTTTTTTTTTATCTAGCCATTGCAAATACTCCGATACTATCCATATCTGACGTTGGCCATCTTCTTCTTCAACCTGCTTTTGGTGAATGAACTATAGGAGGAGAGCCGTCGATTCAACCAAATGACGCCAGCGGATAAGGCGATGCTGACGATGAGTCGACTAGTTCTAACCAACAAATGGACAAGAACCATGTTAGTTGCGTATACAATGGGTCTGCATTTCCTGATGGTTGTCATGCTCTACAAAATGAGTGCATGGGAAGAGTGTAGGCATGACCACGAGACACCCAATGATGCCAACCCTATCATGCCTTCAGATGACTAGAAACACTCTCAAAAAAGAAAAAATATAAATATAAATATATCCGCATAAAAAAAGCAAAAGACTCTTCCACCAGGTTAACAAAAATCTATTTATTACAGTGATGAATGGAGGGAGGAAAAAAAAATAAACAATGCAAAAAAAAGACTATTACACAAGGAGCCGGGCAGTAGCCTGGCGACAACACAGTTGTTTAACCGCGCTTTCCCTTCATCTTGTTCATCTTCTTCAACCGCGTCTCGGCATTCTTCTCTCCTTGATCGGCCTCGAGTCCACTCATAATACCCTTGATACGAGCACTGTACTCGGAATCCTTCTCGCGCTGGACTCGTAGCTTCTCGCGAGCCACGAACTGAGCATCCTTGCGCAACTCGCGAACAGCTCCCTTCTTCTCCTTCTTGTATTGGACTTGCAGCTTGTGAGCCTGAGCACGCTCCACATCTGGGTCGTAATGCTTGTCGATCGAATAGCCTTCTTCGAACTTGGGTACATAGGATGCAATTGGAACAGGTTTGTGGGCCTGGAGTTTCAATGGTGCACGACCCTCTGTGGCAAAAGTGGTCAACTTTTCAATACGATCCTGTGCTTGCTCAATTTGGGTCTTGAGGGCTGATGGAAGTTGGTCCAATGACAAGAGTGTCTTGAGCAAACTAGAGGGTGCCTCAAACATTTCCTTGAATGCACTGGATGTGGAGTAGAGAAGAGCAAAGTTGAGAAGAATATCTACAGTCTCAGCCATTACAGAGACCCTAACAAGGAGAGAAAGGAAGAATAGGTGAATACGTTAGTGAAATTCAAAAGTCATTGAAGTAATCCTAGGATGTGCAAAAAACCGAAAAGATATATGTGTATGGACAGAGATAACACATACTTGAAATTCTTGGCCAATGAACCTTCCTTCATCGTGAAGAGTGCAGCAGACACAGGCTTGATTTTGGTCGATTTCAGATCCTCTGCAGTCATTTGCAATGCTGGCTTGTTGATCTCAACGATTGGGAAGACTCCCTTCCATGAGCTTTCATCTTTAAATGTATCCTTGGGTGCCAAATGGACCAAGGAGCTGCACAAAAAGTTCATCACTTCGGGGACAATACGTTTCGACAAAGCTTGATAGCTCAAGAAAAGTCGGCAGAGCATCAATCCCGAAATAGTATCCTTGATGGCAGCAGTCTGACATTGTCCAAGGTACTGACTCATCAAGAACTGAGCTGGTGTAATAACTTGATGTTGGAAATCCGATGTTGAGTAGATCTTTCCAAGGATATGAAGGAAAGTCAACTTTTCAGCCTTAGGGAATCCTGAACGCGTTCCTGATCCCAAATCCTTCACTAGCTCCTCCTCAAATGCGCCCAGAAGCTCAAGGTTGCATGATGTCGCAAAGTCGCCAAGCTGGGAAGTCATTGCATAGATGTGGCGGACAAGCTTGCCCAAAACCTCTGTTGGGTGTTCAGATTCAGTAGACGCGATCTGCATCATGTATTCGATAAGGATGGGATAAAAGATTTGCATCTTCTCCTTGTTCTGTACCGAAAGCTTGGGGTGGTGGAGAGCACGAATACGATGCACTACCGTGGGTACGTCCTGGAGTGCAATGTCCTCGATAATGGCCATAAAGTCTTCGAATGAAGTCGGGCAAGGGAAGGTGAAGGGCAGCTCTGATGCTGCCGCAAGGGCATCGGCACTCGCAGCTGAGGACTTTCCACTCTTGACTGCCTTTTTGGACTTGGGCACACTCGACATATCATTCATATCATCATCCTCGTCTTCATCTTCATCATCTGAAGCGGCTTTAGTGGTTGACTTGCCTTCTTCCATGTCCAGGTCCGAGAAGTAGTCATCTGAATCACCATCTTCCTCTTCATCCTCTTCGTCCTCTTCGTCCTCGTCGTCCTCCTCATCTTCGTCCTCCTCACTCTCGCCATCTTCGTCCTCGTCCTCGCCATCTTCTTCCTCTTCCTCTTCGTCGCTCTCTGCTTGAGCAGCTGCCCTGGCACGTTTCTTGCTGGGCATCCTGCCAGGCTTGGCCGTAATCATCACATCTCCACCTCGAGCATCAACACCGGCTCCGAGACCAAACTCATCGTCCTCATTCAAGAAATCATCTCCAAGATCGTCCGCTGTTGGCACAGCCTTTCTCCTCTTTTTGTAACCTCCAACCTCCTTGTCATCTTCCTCTGTGGCGAGTCCTTCCATGCGGCGTTTACGTGCCTTCTCAGCCTTCTCGAGTTTCTCAGCCTCTTCCTGAGCTGCCTCCTCTTCGGTCTTCAAACGATCTTGGGGTTTGGCTCTTCTCTCGAATGCGAGCTCTCTGATATGTTGATCATAGCTGTCGTCAAAGCCCTTGTCGAGAACTTCCCGGTCAGACTTCAGCTTTTCCTTCTCTTCATCTGCCATACGATCCAAAGCACGGTTAACGGTTGCTTGCTGAGATGGAAGAGGTGCTCGCTTGGGTCGACGATCCTCAGCATCAGGGTTACTGAATCCCAAGAGTCCACGGATTCCCTCCAGCTCGTCATCCAGTTCCTTTGTGATGTCCAACATTTCCTCTTTTTCCTTCTGACGCTCGTACTTGTGGAACTTGGATTTGGCGATAACCTCCTTCATGATTTCAGCCTTGGACTTTGGACGACCATCCTCCTCCTCGGGCTCAGCCTCGTCAAATCCTCCGAAATGGCTGCGACTGACAATGTCACTACCGATAGCACCACGATCACCCTCATCATCATCCGAGAATCCAAGTTCTGTCTCATCAAAGGTATCGAGTCCCGCAAGCGATTGTCCATAATGTGTAAGATCTGCCTCTTCCTCCAAGTTGAACATAGCACCGCCTTTGGTTTTGCTTTGCTTTTCACGCGTGAAACGCTCCAACATCTTTTCTTCAGGTGTCATGTTGGGATTGCTTTCTCCAAAACGCCTATCGACCAATCCTCCAGCCTTTTTCTTCTTTTGGAGTTCCTGGAGCAGAGTCTTCCGGCGCTATTGCAGATCATAGAGGTAACAGGAGCAGGTCCAAATTTTGGGTGAGTACCAATATTGTTTTCTAGATTCAAAAAGGTAGAGTCGCTGGAGGGTTCCCTTTTTTTTTTTTTTTTTTTTTTTGGTAGACAGAGAACTGGTACTTACGTTCTCCTCTCCAACTTGCTTGGACAAGGTTGGCTTCCCTTGGACGCCCTTAATCTTGCGTCCAAGAATATCGTGCTTCTGGCGAGTGACCTTCATCTCGAAGGGGTTCATGGACTCTCGAATGTGTTCAAGCTTCTTGTTGAGATCATTCTTTGCACTTGCTGCTGTGGGGCGACCTTTTTTTCTGTCCTTCTTGCTAAGCGAGGCCCGTGATTTGGGTCCAATAGCGCCTGCCTCCTTGAGCGAGGACTTGAGGCGGTACAGAGCCGACTTTGCCATATCCTCGAATGGGGGAGAGTGATGGAGAAAATGGCCAAATGGAAGCGATCACTGAGTGCCCATGCTTTCGCCTCAAAAAAAAAAAAAAAAAAAAAAAAACCTGCAAACAGTCAGCCACCACGAGCCATTGAGTGACTGTCATCGAGGTACGAATCCAAAGTGCCTGAGAACTTTTAATGCTTTCACCCCGCCAAGGCTACTGTGTTTGACATGGCCTAGATATCCTGGCTGCAGCTACTGTATCCAGCAAGTGGATATCAACCACAGCTTAAAGCAGCGCCCTGCTGCACCAGGTTTTGGTAGAGTGAGGCCCAATAGGGGATGAGCTTGATTGAGTAGCAACAAAAAGATTAAACGGTGAACATCTAGCGTGGAATGAGAGTCGAAAATACAATAAATCGCACTTCGAAAGATGAGAATGGATATCACCAAGGTCTTGCTGAATAGAAGAGAGAGTCTTTAATGAGTTGCAATGATGTTGGGGAGAACAGCCATTGAGATGTTGTCCCTACACCATTGCAACTCATTACTTGTTAGTAGACCCCTTTCAGGAATCCCTGTGATGCCGCAGGTCTCATTGGACCACAAGCCACTACATTTTACTCGGACCTCTGTAATGTCCATCAGTCGCTCTTCTCGACATCACATCGATAATACCAATAGTCTCGCGCCTGAGGTTTCTGCTAATTCCATGAGTAATACTCAGACTTCCAAGAATCCCACCCTTCAAGAAATGAGCACTCGCACAGATGGCCCTAGTCAGAATGGAGCAGAGAAAGATATAGAAAAAGATGAGGGTCGTTCTAGTATCTTCAGCACAAAAGGAGGCGACGGTCCAGGACTTATAGAAGACGACAAACGAGGCAACCGCATGAACCCCACGACCACAGAGCATACCTCAGCACAAGAGCATGGTCGACCATCGAACAGTAATACCGGCAATAGCAGCCACAGGAATGAAAAGTCTCGGTCCAATCAACCCAACCAAGGCAATAGAGATGATAACAAAGATCGACATATGGATGTTGACTCAAATCGAAGGCCGCAGCAGCAGCGAGATACTTATGAGCGACATAGAGGCACCACTAGAGGTGTAAGGGATGGGGCTGGTGAACGGGAGAGTCGCTCCTCACACTCGCAGCCTAATAGAGACCGGGACTCTAATAGAGACAACCGCCACCATCATTCTGCATCGCAATCAACTGCATCACGACATCAGCAAAGCAAAGAAGGTCCGAATACCAGTAGAGATAAACCACAGCATGGCAACAAGGACAACAAAGAATCAAAAGACAACAAACATGGCAAGGATCAGCAAGCTAATAAACCATTGGCAGAAAACACGGCATCGGCATCTTCCAACGCACTCTCAAGACCAGATCCATTCAGTCTTCTTTCAATCACCGGGCGAACAGGCAACTTGAACCCGAACAAAGCGTTCCTCGGCACGTCTCGCGTGGTGGATGATTTTGAGAAGCTCAACAAGATCGGAGAGGGCACCTATGGCGTTGTGTAGTAAGTCGACCTCTTTTACGTTGTTACTTCGCCTCAGTATGAGAACCTCTTCCCAGATTATCTAACGGATGGAACATGTTCTAAAAAGTCGTGCAAAGGATAAAAAAACCAATGAGATTGTGGCACTCAAACGAATCCGTATGGAGAGAGAAAGCGATGGTCTCCCTATATCCTCGCTGCGCGAAATCAAGTTGCTCAAGACACTTCGCCACGACAATATTGTCCTAGTTAAAGATGTAGTCGTCGGGAACGATTTAGACCAGATTTTTCTCGTCATGGAGTACTGTGAACAGGTATGGATCGAGATCGAAGAATGATATGAACTCAAGATTATTAATTCTTTCGGTGTGTACGGTGTTCTGATAGAGACTTGTCTTCTTGCTCCTTAGGATCTTACAGTACTTATGGACAATGTAAAACAACCGTATGCACCATCGGAAGGTAATGTTATTTTCTGACTCAGAAGGCAGTACCATTCTTTAATGATACAGAGCAGAAAATTTGACGCGCTTCCTTTTCGATATCATTTGAAAATACCAGTCAAGTGTCTGATGTACCAGCTGTTGAAGGGAATTGAATACTGCCATGATCACTATGTTATTCATCGAGACCTGAAGCTCTCTAATCTGCTCCTGAATGCCCAAGGAATCCTCAAGATCGGTAAATCTCGGGGGTCTGTGCCTTTATTATTTCAATGGGTCTTGTTTTGTATAATGCTAATTACTCATTTATTCCCTATCTCAACCAAAAATAGCCGACTTTGGTTTGGCCCGTTCTTTTGGACTACCGTCAAGGCCCATGACTCCCAAGGTCGTGACATTGTGGTATCGAGCGCCTGAGCTACTTTTTGGCGATCTCAACTACACTACAGCTGTGGATATGTGGTCAGCAGGATGTATCTTTGGAGAGCTTTTGAAACATGCCCCACTACTTCCAGGAAAGGTAGAGAAGCAGCAGGTGGACCTAATTATTGATCTCCTCGGAACACCACACGAAAAAATATGGCAAGGATTCAACAAACTTCCGATGGCTAGCATCAAGCTCCCAGAACAAAGGTAAGCCCCTTGTCAAATTCATCGTCAAAGCAGTGATGGAAAAGGATGTGCATTGTGCTTACTGTTTGACGGATGGACACAGATATAGCAATCTCAAGAACAAGTTCCCTAATATTACGGATGCGACGAGATCACTTTTGAGCGGACTCTTGACATATGACCCGAAGAAGAGATTGTCGGTCAAACAGGCACTTGCTCATCCATACTTTATCGAAGCACCTCCAGCCAAGCACCCATCGCTACTCCCCACACACCCTGAAATCAGGAATCTTATAAACACTAGGTAAGGAAGGACTAGACTCCCACAGGGTCAGCCAAGTAGAACTGATTGCCTTCAAGGTATGGTATGTGTTTTATTTTTCTGACAACAAGAGAAGATTCTGACCTTCTGTAACATGATCTCTTTCCCCCATGAACCCCGATATCCATGCCAAAAGAAACGAAGAGAACCCTAAACTAAAGCGACACCCAGCAGGAGAAGATACAGAGAGTATGAGCAACGCCCGAAAGAGGATGAGGTGAATTCAGCTCGATAAATAAAAGAATACCCAGTGTTTGACCGAAACACATTTTCGGCATTTTTTTTTTTTTTTAAAAAAAAAAAAAAGGAAGGGGAAGGCACGTGCTCTTCTGTCCAAAAGATCCAACATTCGCACGCATTGCTTGAGAGTCCAACGATCGCCATGTCATGCCTTCATCATTCATGTCGTTGGAAACAAGGTTACTCGAATAGCATGATTACTTCAAGGAACAGGTTACCCATCGGGACCCATCAACATGTGCTCTTTTCTCTTCAGTGGAATCCAACCTGTCAAATGCGCTGCACCGCGCGATTCCAAACCAGGATATCAACTCCACCTCCTTCAAGACGCCTCCACATGGCGCTCCCGTTCGGCCGCCGCGCTCAGTCGAGCGTAAGCAGCGCCATCTCGATAGGAAACCATGGGCACCACAGCCTTTCGCCGTACCCGGATCATTGTAGAACATTCTCTTCAATCTATACCATTTCAGTTCCTGCCTCGTCATCATCCTTATTACGGCTATTCCAACCCGTTCGTTTTGCGGCGCTTGAATGTATATCCGCCCCAAGGTCCCATCACCATCGACTTTACTCTACAACATCAGCGCTGCCACCCGAGGACCCTTATTCTACTCTTGAAACACCAGCCGAATTTTCGCACTGCAGGAATCCCGTTCAGCTCGAGAAGAACATCACATCCTATCTCATTAGTCACCCTGAGCCGAGTGAACGGGCGTTGGTCGCAATGCTTGACGCATGTGCTGGGATTTGCCAATCCGGGTCATACCATCAGCATCGCTCATCATCAGGGGATTCCGTCTCTAAGGCTTGGAAAAAGTCCAACAATACCCGGCGGCATTCCGCGGAGCAAAGGACGACAACTCATGGAGGCACACCAGGGATTGACATGGGAACTGGCGTTAGCACAAAGCCTGGGCTTTTACAAGCTGTCCTAGGCTCATTTGATTTTACCCCTAACCAGACATTCAAAATCGCCTGTGATATTCACGACATTATCGCCATTCGTTGCTTCCCTTCAGGACACCCATCTACGACCGTATCGAACGCGTTCTTAAATGTCTGTGCTATCACTGGAGAGTTTGAGAAGGCTGTTCAGGTCTTGAATGACATGAGTCGCTCTTCGCAAGGGGATGCCAAACCAGATCTGAAAACATTTCGTTTTGTCCTCATAAGTGCAGCTGCATACAAACACAAGATGTTTCCCAGATCTCATCAGACCAGCCACAACCATGGAGAGAAAAACAGTTACCAAGGAGCTGGGGTAGCGACAAAGCCAGGGGCAGGCATGACATTGGTGGAATATGAGGCAAAAGTGCAGGAAGTGATTGAGATGGGTGTCCATCTATTGTCCCGACAAACGCGAGTTGCCTTTGCCGTAAAGATGGGTTTGGGAGGACTCGCTGGCGCGGCTGTCGGCAAGTTTGCCATGCTGAGCGTCATGGCCCTTCCCAGCTCGCGATCCCTCTTTAGGGGTCAAGATGTTGGCGATGCCCATAGTCTTGAGATTCCAGAGATGGACGGCACTCCTGTGGACGGGACAATGACTCAATTACCGTTGCAGAGCGACCTGCATATAGACAGTGTTTTGCATATGCTAGCCACTCAAGAGATCGCGATTGGGATTGGACTCGTTGCGGGAATGTTGACTACTGGGTACTTTATCCTTGGAGTCACTCGTCCTTTGCCTCAAGCACGACCATCAGGGAGGACCCTTGCCACAGCTTCTTCCTCTTCCCCTTCCTCTTCCTCTTCTTCCTTCTCAGAGCCTTTGACTCGGTCATCAGCAGAGAGTGGAACAGAAGGAGAAGCAGAGAGAGTCAAGAGGTCAGAAGCAAGGCAGGCGCTATCGGCTCTGCCTTCTCCTTCGGAGGATTCCCGACAGCAGCACGGACAACAGCCCCGACGACAGTCCCATAGGAATGCAGAGCACTCGCTGCCTAGGGCCAAAATGTTTGGCCTTTACTTTCCAGACCTTGCGACAATTGACAAGCAGGAGATTCGGGATTATCTTTGTAGCATTGCTAAGCCCCAGTGATCTCGCTTCCTCTTTCTCTCACTGTCTCTTAGTCTGGTGTTCTGACAACAAAAAAAGAAAAAAGAAAAAAAAAAAAAGATGCAGGAGTGATTCGTCTTTGGCACTCTTGCAGGAAACTCTAGCACTGTAGACCTGGCATCATGGCCGAAATCTGTTTATCACTCCACCTTCTTTGAGCCAGGCCCCACCAATCCGAACATGGGGTCGTCGTCTGGCTTGAGAGTGGAGAGGGTAGGGAAGATTGTCGCTTGTGTTACTGTTGGGGTCTGCATTTCAAGGGGGTCGTAGATTGGATCAAGTATCGAGCACCAATGTGGCTTTACCAGTGGCTCTCATATGCTCCTCCAGCATCTGCCTTACTGTCCTGGGCTTGAGCCCTCGAATCCTTTCTCCGAAGCTCTGACCGCTCGGTTTTTGTCCATGCTTCTTCTGTCTTTCTATTCTGTAGTTATTGTTGGGGGAGGAGGGGTGTCTCCAAGTCTGGAGCATGTCTGCTGCGTTCCGCGCCAGTAGACATGTCGCTTGACCGCTTTCTTTCTCTCTTCTTCTCCCTAACAATAACTTGCTCTTCTTCCCTTCTATTTCTTCTCGCTCTCTGGAAGGTTCCCCTATCTCATCAGGGAAAGTAGCTTCACACGAGGACTACATGGATAAACATGGAAGTGGTGGACAGAGCAAAATGGATGCCCTACTTGACCCTCCTTTTAGACAGCATTGCCAATGCTCTGCCTTTCTCACTGCTCCTTTCCCTTGCCTCTTTTCTCTCCTTCCACTTGTCCACTGGGTTCAGTGTTGCATAATCACCTCTCACATCCAATTTGCCTCCTTACATTTACTTCTGCTGAGCGACTCTCTGTCGCACTTCCTGTACATGACAGGAGCACGGTCTCTACTCCATCTCACCAGCCAAATCAACCACTGCCGTGCCTTTCCAGTCAACACAGGTTTTTGACTTGGACGCTTCATCGCGACCACGCCCGTGCATGCGCTCTTTACCTTGTTGCTTCTCAGCACGTTCCCGCCTCACAAATACTTGAGTCTATATAAGCACCACTTACACCCACTATGCCTCCCTCCCTACCCCCCTCCTTCTACATCGCTCTTTTACTCCCTACCCCCTCCCCTGTCTAAAAACGCCCCGCGTTCTGTGTTGTGCTGCACTGTACAAAGTACAACCAACCTACCACACTCCCTGCCTCAAAAGCGAGCGGTCGATCGGGCCAGAGTGACAAGTCCACTATCCACCTTCACTGCACTTCTTGCTGTCCTTCACGTTGCCGAGGCCATCTGCAGGCCATTCTGAGTGTGCATCTCCTCCTCTCCCCTTCCTTTTTGTTCTTTCTCCCCTCATCCTCCCTCCCCCCCCCTTCCTCGCCTATGTACCCTTACATCTTTACCACATCTAATTCGTTCATCGCATGAATATAAACACTGGTTGCCCTCAACTTCTTTCGCCGTTCGGTCGTCCACAAACCCCTACCCACCAGCACAAGTAGATCGCTCTCTGCCGCAACCAGTCCTCGCACCCTTCCGCCTCTCTCACCTCTTCTCTGCCCTGCACGGCATCTGCCCTGGTGCAATTCCAAGGAAAATCCGTTATCCTTTATATTGGGCGATCTCTCTCCTTCTCTCTCTCTTTTTCTTCTTCTTTCTCTCAACCATTTAGCCTAGCTATAGTCCATTCTTATTCCTCCTTCCTTCCCGCCCCTGCTTTCCTCTCTCCTGCCTTATTTGTAAAACATATTCACAATGACCTCGTTAAATACTTTTCATGTCCATTGCTACACCCAGGAGTATGAGGAAGCAACCACCCCACCACCGCTCTCTCGACACACATCGCCACCACCGTCCGTTGCTTCTCCAGCAGCCGAACCTGCTACTGCTGCTGGCACACACACAACCCAACGGTCACATGAACCTGTGCCTCGGCTAACTGCCCATTCCAGAAGCGCTAGTCTCTGGACACAGAGACAATCTTGTGCCCAACAACAGCACCAGGGGTTAAGGAACGAAACTAGTTGCGATAGCGACAGTAACAGTGCAAATGATGAAAAACATGCTGCCGGCGTAGGGTCTATGAATTTGGACTATCATAATCCTAACGGTAACAACGAGATTGAGATCGACGAAGGTCCTTCTCAGCACCAACGGGCACACTCGTGTCCTGAGAAGCATCATCATGTCCAATACCTTGGTAAGTGGTACAACCTTTCTTTGTGTAGCCTTCACGACGCCTTTTTCTCTTGCGCACGACCCAATTCGCGATTCTGTGATACCTTGGCCAATGAGAGACAGAGACAGAAACAGAGACAGAGAGATACTTGGAATGAAATAAAGGAGACTTGACATGGGTCTGTGGGTGGACCTGATAACTAATATCCTTGGTACCTGTTTTTTTTTTATTTCTTTCTTTCTTTTTCCCTTATAGAGATCCCATCCCCTCCGGAGGCACTCACCCGCCAGCCAAGCCTTGCCACTCTCCATGCCACCGCTACCAACTGTTCTTTCCTATCTTACCCTGATATGGATCCCGACCTCGATCTCGACTTTAGTCATAGTCAATACCGCAATCGTGAGCATGAGTCCCGGTTCTCCTGTGGCCTCGGCGACCTTCTCTCCAGTCGCTTCAAGCGGAGTAGGACAAGAAGCTGTCCTGCGGAGACTAAACGTGATACTAGTATCTTCCCGGTCTCTCAAGCTGGCTCCATCATCGGGATCAATGGATCAATGAGTAGCAGGATAGCTCTGAGTCGAACGAGCACTTGTACTAGTTCCATCATCAATGGTCAGAGTATTCACCGAGGTGCTGGCCTCCACCTCACCCCTACAGACACCCGAGCCTCTTTCTCGTCCACACGCCCAAACAAGAATCGACTCAACCTGAATATCCGGTCTTCCGTCAATGGAGTGGATCATGGACTGAAGCTCAGCTTTCTCAGCACACTTGGCCCTGGAATCCCAGTGACTCCAACCGCCTCGGTGTTTGGTGATGACATGTCTGGATTTATTAGACGGGACCCCTCTAACCCAGGTGGATTGTTTGGGTATTCCCCTGAGGAGGAGAAGCAGGTAGTTCGAATAATTGATTGGAGGATCATCCCAATCTTGGGCATGTTCTATGCGGCATCTTCTCTAAGTAGGTACCAAGGAATACACACACGTTCATTTAATTGTATACAAGTCGAGAGAGAAATCTTGGAGAGGAGGAAGAATTAAAAAGTGAACGAATGCTGACCTTCAATTTTCTTTTTGCTTTTGTTCTACTCTCCACCCACATCATCCATTCTAATCCTTGACGAAATAGGCAGGATCAATTTGGCTAATGCAAAGATGTTTGCTTTTGAAGTATCATTGCATGGAACACCTGGACAATTTACTCGTGCGATTGCTATATTTTTTGTCGGATATGGACTGGCAGAAATCCCCTCTATCATGGCTCTCTTTTATCTCACACCTAAAGTCTGGCTTCCGCTGTCCATGTTTGCTTGGTAAGTCTCCCCCCTCCCATTTTTTTTTTTAGTTTACTCCGCCTTCTTCTTTCAAGTATTGTTCAAATTCCTCTTATTTGAGTCAATTCTCACCTTACCCCCTTCTATAATGTGTTACTCTCTATTGTCATTTTTTTTTTTTTTTTTTTTTAAAAAAAATGTTTTATTTTTATAGGGGCTGTATTAACTTTATGATGGCTTGGTCAAAGACATTCCCACTCCTTCTTACCTGTCGATTCTTTCTCGGGATTGCCGAGGCAGCACTCATTCCGGGAGTTTTGCTCTATATCTCCATGTTCTACAAACGATCCGAACAAACTTTTCGACTTGCTCTTTTGACGACTTTTAGTTCGGCCGCTGGAGCATTTGGAGGTCTTATTTCGGGTGCTATTGGGTATATGGATGGACGATTTCAACTTCATGGATGGCAATGGATTTTTATCATTGAAAGTCTTCCTGCTATCTTATTTTCTATTGCATCATGGTAAATGATACTTGTCAAACGATTGGAGGTGGAAAGGGTTTGGGGACCGTAAATGAGAGCAGGCTTTATTTACTCGATTACCGCCACTCTCCCTCCCTCCCTCCCTCCCTCCCTCTCTCTCTCTCTCTTCCCTTCTTTCTTTCCAGGTTCCTGTTGGCCAAATCACCCGAATCTGCGCCATGGCTAGATCAACGCCAGACATCAATTGCAATCTACCGGGTACGGAACGACACAAAGATCAAAGTGACGCGACAGATCTCGAAACGACATATTGTGGCGGCATTGAAAGATTACAAAGTCTACGTATTCACGGCTATTAACCTTGCCATGTCTATTCCAAGTATGTATATATTTTTCCAACTACAAAAAATGACACGTAGGGTGTCTCTTGGAGACTCTAGAAAAAAAAAGCCTTTTTACTAAATCACCTTCTTCACTCTAATGGTTTCTTCTATTAATACTGAACTGTGGCTCGTATTTATAGTCATCTCTTCGATCGGAGTATTTACTAGAGCATGGATGGAGATCGCGCGGTGGACCCAAGACGGAGATGTGTCGATGATGATGCCCAATACGACTTCAACAGATCTTCAAGGAGAGGCAGGCTTCCCCGGCCACCCCATCGATTTTACAGGTTCAGGTGGTTCCTCGCTCCTACAAAACCCAACCAGTTCTGCTCGTGTCCTCGCCCAGCTGCTTTCGGCACCAACATATGTTGTAGGAGCTATCTCGACCATCTGTGTGGCTACTCTTGCGGATCGGACACAGCAAAGGGGGTTAATCCTGATTGCTTTGGCAATAGTGTCCATCACTGGGTATTGTCTTGTTCTTGCATCGAACAACGTCTATGGTAAGAATCACCCCCTCCCCCCCCTATTACTTTAAAAACAATTGTCCGATATATTTTTATATATTTCTGAGACCATCAGGTTTTGGTCCGTGCTCCTTGTGTCTCTAACTGGCTGTGTCCTTCTGTTGGGCGGATTTTTTTTTTCTCTATGCGGACCAATTTAGTCCGCTATGCAGGAGCCATGATCATAAGCATTGGACAGACTCCCCTCACGCCGATTACCACTTCATGGATGACGACTAATCTTGGAGGATATTCTAAACGAGCAGTATCGATTGCAATGTTCTCGTTCGGCTCAAGTATTGCTGGAATAACGGCCTCGATGGTCTTTAATTCCAAGGAGGGGCCACCCAGTGGTTTTTTTTTTTTTTATTACAGATTGTTTCTGTTACTGCAAGTATACTTTGACAGATTCGCATTTTTACTTACTATAACTCTCTCTCTCTCTCTCTCTCTCTCTCTCTCTCTCTCTCTCTCTCTTTGCTGTGACCTGCCCTTGGTCTCCAAAATATAGTCAGTGGTCATTTAATTAACATTGCGCTGCTAGTCGCAGTGATTCTGTTGACTATTCTTCAGCGATTTCTGCTTCGGAGTGAGAACAAGAGGCGGGACTTTTCTATTAGTTTCGGAGTAAATCCTCTCAAGTATTTCTCAAAAATGGAGCTCCGGGATCTAGACGACAAACACCCAGCATTCCGCTACACTCTCTAAAGAACAAAGAACAAAGAAAAGGAAGGGAAAAAAAAGAAAAGAAAAGAAAAAAGAAAAAAAAAGAAAAAAAAAAGAAAAAAAGAAGAGATGGATCGATCGCAAGGACTGACGAGTGAGAGAATGTTCGTCTCAGTCTTGTACAGGCTTCATCGTTGAATTATTGATAATGGGATCGTGCGCCTTGCATGTTACTCTTTTACCATCTATTTCAGTACAAACTTTTTTTTTTTTTTTTTTTTGTCACACTGCATATAGTATACAGCACCTCCTTCTCCTTAATTTCCACTTTTGTAGTAACTACATCATGGGTTCTGAGTAGCCCCATTGTAATTGTAAATAACCCCCTCCCCCCATCTTTTTTTTTGTCACCCTCTCAAATTCATGATCCGTCACCATTTTTTTTTTTTAAAAGCAGCTAGCCCCAGGTGCAGGGGCAACCATCTTCCGGGCTACCTATTTTTCTTTCTTTCTTTCTTTTTAGTTTCAGCCTCGAACAGTATACCATTGCTCTTCAAATACATGCACACCAGAAGAAAGTTATGACAATGAGATGACGACAATTGTTTTTTTTAAAAAAATGAAGAATATCTCTATTTGGCAGTATTATACAAAGTTTGGTCTCCCTTCCTTACTTGTTTGTGACATCAGGATTGATCCAGGTCATCCGATCCTGGTTCTCATCCGACATTTCAATCTCCCACGAGATAGGCAACTCTGGCTTCTCCAACCAATTCTCCTCAAAGAGCGTCGACGGAAAGACCTCCAAGAGTCTACAATCAACCCCTGGAATCCCAAGCGAATACTCTCTCCAAAACGTTTGTTCAGTCCTTCCAAGTCCATGGAGGTCAAAGGAAGGAAGTTTGTCCAGATACCGAAAGATCTGACCAATGCCAACCCCATTCTTGACAACGAGATCAAACACCTTTTGATCTTTGATCAGGACTTGAGACTTGGCGTTGCAGACAATCTTGTTGTTGCACAATAGGTTGACTTCACGTTGGAATCGGGCAAAGACGGCCGGGTCCTCGTCTGGGTGAAGTGGGACCTGAGTATTCTCGACGATCGTGACCGTGACAGGCTTGTTGAAGTAGGCACTAAAAAAGAAAAGAAGAGAAAAGAAAAGGATCAGTTTTGTGGAGACAAGTGATACCAGGAGCAAGATACCAAACATTCCCGTCAGATCGAGATTTTTCTTGTTTCCTCTTCTTCTTCTTTCCTGTCGTTGTTGAAGATCATGATCAAAGTCTGTTACCTGATCAGTCGCTGAAGATTGCCGTTGGCGGTCAAGAGGATTCGCTCAAAACCAGTAAATCCGTCCGGTAGTGTCAAGGATGTTTCCCTACATGTCCAAATAATAATAGTAATAATAATAAGAGAGAGAGTGAGTGAGTGAGTGAGGAAAGTGTTGGAAAAAAAAAAAAAAAAAAAAAAAAAAGTCCCTAAAAAAAAATAAAGGACCGTGCACCTTGTTGACTAGTGCCAGAACGGGTATGGAATGAGAGCTCACCTCTTGGACATGATGTCACCAAAGTGACCAGGGATCTTGACAATAGGGGGACTAGGAGGGCGTTCAAACATGGCAGGGAGAGGCATTGTGGGAGAAAAAAAAACAAACAAACAACAATAATAATAAAGACCGAAACGATGGGGCGTGTAAAAAAAAAAAAAAAAAAAAAAAAAGGAAAAAGTAAAAGTCGGACGAGAATCGAGAATGAAGAAAGATCGGATTGAACTGTTGGGCCTGAGAAAGTGAATGTTGACCAAAAAGACGAGCACTGAGAAGAATTTAAAAAAAAAAAAAAAAAAAAAATTCGAGGGGTCCTCTTTCTCTCCGCTCTTGCAGCCACGAAAGGAAAGCAAGGAAGCTGTCGGCCTAGACCAGCCATAGTCTAACAATGCTAATGTCGCCTGATCAGGTCATGTCGCCGAGATTCCGAGAGAGAGAGAAAGAGAGGGAGAAAAAAAAAAAAAAAGAAAGAAGGAGAGAAAGAGCTAGAGCTATGGAATGGGGTAGTGTGTGGGGGAGTTCTGTTAGTTCTGTAATAGGAGGAGACAATGGGGGGGAATGGACTTTGGAGAACGGAATGATCAGCCCGGTGCTGCTTCCTCTTTGGGTCTCCACAGCCTGCGCACTGCTCTGCTACTCGGACAAGAACGGGCCGGGAGACAAAGGAAGGAGGGGGGGGGACGCAAGAGTCCAGCCACCGTCCGTAGAAAGAATAGAAAGAACGAGCTAAGCGAGACGCGACGATCAGATCAGGGCAGCATTGAAAGAGAGAGAGGGAGAGAGAGAGAGAGGGAGAGAGCGCGCGCGAGAGAGAGATAGAGAGACAGAGAAGAAAAAAAAAGCTTGCCTGTGCACCGTCTCTCTTCCCATCCGCTTCTCGTGGACTGATTCGCTACTGATTCCTTTGATTCTTCGTTCTGCGGCTCCACAAGGAGCTTTGCTGGACTGTGGTCTCTCTATCTCTATCTCTATCTCTTCTACCCTATGATTTTGCCACATTGATAGATCCTCATTCCCATCCCTGTGGTCCAAGAGACTCCCGTTTCCCGAGCTGCATGCCCCTTCTCTGCTGGTCTATCTCCAAGTCGTGTCCAGCTCATCTTGCCTTCGCTCACCCTGTCCTGTTCTATCCTGTTCTGTCTTGTTCTGTCCTGTTCTGTCCTGTCCATGGCCCTTTGTCCCTGCTCCCATGCACATGCTCTCTCCTCTACAACCACTGCAGGGCCGTTTCCCGTAGCCCCTGCACGTTCTCATCCCATCGGCCGCCTCGATCCGTCCAGTCGCCGTCCGTTGAGTGCTCTGTCCAGACCTGCCAGTCGCTAATAAGGTTTCCAGCAGGGGGGCAATTTACTTTGTAAAAGGAATCAAAGTGCGGTGTGTGGTGTGGCAACAGTCATTGCCTTCTATGCTTTTTTTACCGCCTTTTTTTTTTTTACCTTTTCATTTTTTCTCCGAGTCTCTGGATATGTGTTGTGTTCATGACTCGATGATGACCAGCATTGGCCAGGGAAGATGGGGTAGTCGACGCACTCTCTTTTTTTTTCCCTACCCGCGGGAAAGGCGGTTTTTGGTCCCTCTCCTCCCGCTGCTCCCTCAGGCCGATGCTCTCTATTCATTTCTTGGTTGGCTCTCTGCCCCGCTTACTCCCGCATCAGGATGGGCTGGCACGATGGGGCACTAGACGGGTCTAACGCATCGACAAGGACGACAGCGAGGCAAGGTGCTCGGTGCTCACTCTAAATACGCTCTCTCTCTCTTTTTTTTTCTCTCTCTCTCTCTCTCTCTCTCCTTCTGTCAGTCGCCCGCTGGACCAAAGTCAGAGAGGCCAGGGAGGAGATCCTTTTGGGCGGACAAGCACACAGAGACAGACACAAGCGATGGAAATACACGTCTTTTTATGATCTCTCTTTCTTTTCATCAAGCGACGGTGCTTTCTATTCACTCTCACTCACTCTCTCTTACTCTCTCTTTCTCTCTTTCTCTCTCTCTATCACTCTTTCTCTTTCTCTCTTTCTGCGCCCGCAAGCAAAGAGCGTTTGGGTGGAGGATGAGAGCGCGTCGGTCGGTCTCTTTTTCATTTCCCTCCAGCAGACTTTCCAGTCTTTGGGTCGGTCCCAGCTGCCCCCTTCCTTCCTTCTCTCTTTCCTTCTTTCTTTCTATCTATCGCTCTCTCTCTCTCTCTCTCTCTCTCTCTCTCTCTCTCTTCTTGCCTTTGCTCTTTCTCTCTTTCTCTCTTTCTCTTCAGTACTAGCCCTGGAACTACCACGGCCTCCTTGTCTTGTCCCCAGTCCGGCTCTCACTCTCTCACTCACTCACTCTCTCTCTCTCTCACTCACTCACTCTCTCTCTCTCTCTCTCTCTCTCTCTCTCTCTCTCTCTCTCTCTCTCTCTCTCTGTCTGCCTGTCTTTCTCTTTCTCTCTTTCTCTTTCTCTCCATCCATTCATCCATTCATTCGTCTCCCTCCCCTCCATCACCTGGACTTCTACTTCTTTTTTTCTTCCTTCTCTCTTCTCTCTCCATTCCTTTCTTATCCTGGCCTAATCTGATCAGCCCCGCCCCCGCATCTCTCTCTCTTTGCCCATTTCCACATCCACTCCCTTTGTCTCGGCCCGGCGGGATCTGATCGCCCGTCCTTATTACCCTTCCTGGTGCATCCTTTGTCCCACTTATTTCCCGCCACTTGCCATCACCATTGTCATCCATAGGCTGTCCTTTTTTCTCTCTCTCACTCTCACTCCCTCACTCTCACTCTCGCTTTCACTCTTCCTCTCCTCCTTCTCTCCTCCTTCTCTCCTCTCTCATTTCCTCTTCATACATCCTAAAGTCCATACTCATTGCCATCTGTCGACATGGACTTTGAGTACCATCAACATCAGCGTCCACCCTATCCAGCGTCTTCGCCCCAGCCGTCGTCCCTGGCTGCTGCGACAAGCTCGCCAAGGAAAGCGCCCCTGTCGGACTCCCTCGTACCCCACACCGAGCGCCACCAACTACCCCAGCCAAGTTACGGCCAGCCTGTCCTCTCTAAACCATCCTCGTCGCCACCACTGCTCCCGAGTCGCAACCCAAGTCGACAACAGCACCAGCATCAATCACTCCACCAGCATCACTTCGTTGACAGCGACTCGGCCACACAGGCGCACATGGACCTCGACACCTCTTCCTCAACTCTGCACCACACTGCTTACTTACAGCCATCCCGCCAGCGACAACCACCAACACCCCGAGCAACAACAACCGCCGTCTTTGACACGCCTTTGTCCCCGCCAATCTTTACATCTGGCACCGCCGGGCCAGGAGCTCCGTCTTCGCCATCGGTAGCGTACGAGCCAAAGTTTATCTCACCAGCGCTATCGCCTTCGGCCATATCCATGCCTGCATACGCACAGTCCCCACCATCTACTTTCTTTGCGCCAACCTTGGACATGCACACTGCTCACCCAAACTCGAACTCTCACAGCCATACACAAATGGAAGCAGGTGCACAACAGCACGAGGGACAAAGACATGATCACGGACATGGATATGGTCACGGTCACGGTCATGGCCACGGCTTCTTGAATGGATCTGGTGGTGGCGTACTGAACCACCATTCTTACCATGTGGATCCAACTCAACACTCTCCGCAACAACAACCACAGCATTATTATGTCCAACAACAACAACAGCAGCAGCAACAACAGCAACAACAACGCAACCATCATCACCATCACCAGCAACAACAACAGCAGCAGCAACAACAGCATCAGGAACCACCACCACCACCACCACAACAACAACAACAACAACAGCAACAGCAACAACAGAACCAGTCATCGCAGAGACCCGTGTCGCTCTTTTACCAGGACCTACCTTCAACGCCGGCGTTGACGGTCACTCCTCGTAGCAAGCGACCAAAGAGTCTTGCAGCCCATGACTTTATGGTGGCAGGTATTACAGCAATTGCACCTCCAGCTGTGCCAGCTGTCGCAGGAGCAGTAACCTATCCTCGTAAGTGAAGCAAAGCCCTGGCAGGCTGTCGCAGCTTCTGCCATTTGTTGATACTTTTTTTGTTCATTTTTCTGCGGATGGGCGATACACACAAAAGTACACACAGGCACACGGTTGCATTCGTGTGGTTTCATTATTATCGTGTAGCAGCGCACCAGCAGCTGTTGGTCCCCTTTTCCTTCTTGCATGCTGCACAACAGAAAGCGAGAAAAAAAAAAGGGAGGGGAAGGACTCTGCTTGCACATTTGGGCAGCGTGGCACTGGATGGTTGCTTTCGTTTCTTTTTGGAGCAAGGATATATATAAAAAAGAAGGCAGGCGTGTGTGTGTGTCGGGTCTTAATGGCTTGATGGCTCAGCATTTCATTGCCCTCTGCAGGTCCGCGCTGCCAATGTCTCCTCTGCTTTGTCAGGTTCGCTTTGACCTCACTTAGTCTCTCTCTCTTTCACGCGCACTACCACATTCACACATGTTCAGGCACCTCATTTTTTCTCGATCTTATCCATCCTTGCTCTCTCCTCCTCTTCCTCCTCTTCCTCCTCCTTCTCGAGAATATGGTGTGTGGATGGTATACTATTGTTCTGTGGAGGGGATCCAGCGATCAGGAGCCGTTGACTGGGTCTTGTTGGATGCGTTGCATCAATTCTCTCCAGAGCTACTCCACCCTACTCTACATCACTCCAGTGGCGTTGATAATATATTATTACGCGTGCATCGAGTGACTACGTAGGACACTCATCGTCCCGTCCCAATGTTCCACATGTTCCCTTTCTCTCTCTCTCTCTCCATCCATTCACACCGTTCACGTTGCATTTGACTCCTTCCCAGTCACTCTACAACAACGTCGACACTTCGTCGGGGCTACTTCAGACATGCAGCTATGCAGAACAGGCCATTTTTACCTGCGCTCTTGGGCCCATTCTGTCCCATTTCCCTCTTCTCTCTCTCTTTTTTCTCCTCTCTCCCCTCCTCTTATTCCTCACAACAAGCCTAATGTCATTCTCCATGCACTGGGCGACTGTGCGGCGAAAAGGAAGGGGGGGGGATGAAGTGGAGGAAAAAAAAAAAAAAAAAAAAAAAAAAAAGTAAGAACGCCACTCTCCTCCCTCCTTCACTGACTGATCCCTGAGCATGGCTGGAAAAAAAAAAAGGGGGGTGACGGAGGGGAAGAAGCTTGAGGGGGGGGACTGGGGGCGAGTGGGCAAAACTAAAGACAAGAACATTGAGTGGACAATGATAGACCACGAGGATGGCTAGGGAAAGGGCGTGGTGGGGTCTGACCTGTGCGTCCGAGTGATCAGGTTTTCGTATGTGCCTGGATTGTGGGGACCGATGGTCTCTACCAGGTCGATGACCGAGTATGTCTTGTCCTGTCCAGTACAAAAACCTACGCTGCTCTTGACCTTTGTTGGCGCCCGCCCGCCAATCCAATGTCAATGTATCGAGGATAGAATCAAAGGGGCTATGGTGCGAAGAAGTGAATGAGCTCACAGAGAAAAGTGACGAAACAGAGGTGAGAGGTTGGGTACCTGGACGTCAGAGAATGAAAGAACGAGGTATCGAGAAGGGACACTGCCCCCGCTCGAGTAGCAGCACCCACATCAGCTACAATAGTGTCAGGGACCAATCGACGCGAGGTCTGTAGACGAATAATATCGAGACTGACGGGGAGAAGGGAGGACCCAGGGGAAGAAGAATGGACCTGAGCGCTTCGCATCGTCCTGTCCTCTTTCTTCTAGACAACGCCGAACCAGGCAACAACAGAGAAACAAAGTGGCGACGGTGGGCGCCGACGCAACAGTGCAGCGTAGCTCTTCTCCTTCAGCTTCACTTTCTCTCTTTTGTCGTTTGTCGTTTGTCCTTTCGATTTGTCTTGTGCTGCTCTTGCGCATTCTCTCCTATTCTTGCCACTTCCTGTCGTACACACGCCCTCACACCCACACACTGCCTGACCACCCATCCTTTGTCTCGGCCTCTTCTTACTCGGGAGAAGAACGCCAGCCAGTGAAAGGGAACAACACGAGGATCCGACGGAGCCGACCAAAAAAAAAAAAAAAAAAAAAAAAAAAAAAACCGTAATGGAGAAAAAAAAAAAAAAAAGAGAAAGTACTTGTTCATTCTTCTACCCCGCCTGTAATGCCAACAGCTGTCAGCTTCCCTTCATCTGCTCGGGCTGGGAGCTGGTCGGGATGGCAGGGATGGCAACATGTGACAGTGGCACGACGGGCATTTTCCCATTCATTCTTACAGAGTCAATGATACCGATGGTATCTCTTTTCTCTTTCTTTTCTTTCTTTTCTCTGCCTCCCTTCACTCCCACTCCCCTTCTTCCTCTTCTTTTTTCCTCTTCTTTCTTCCTCTTCATTCTTCTTTTCTCCCCTCGTCTCCCCCTCTTCCTCCCTACTCGTCTCCATTGGGTGTACGAAGTCGATTGCTCCCTTCAACATGCAGATGCTCTGACGCTGGTGCTCATCCGCGCCCGATAACGCTGCTGGCTATATTGCTACATGAACTGCTGACTAACTCAGGCGTCCATGCTTTCTGCTCTCGCTCTTTGAACCAAACGTACAGACTTTGCCGCGGACAATAATATCAACAACAGTGGTGCCTTCCAACTCCAACAGTCTCCGCCTGCTCTCCAACCATACCCTCACTCACAACCACACTCTCCAGCTCAGTCGTCACCTTCGCTATCGGCGTCCCTGTCAAAAGCAAAGTCACGACAATCGCTTGGAGCCATCATCCCTCAGGTACCACAGACCTGGGTTGTAGACCATCAACAAGGTCACCACTACCAGCAGAGTCAGCACCAAGGACATAAAAAACAGCTTGCCTCAAGACAGAGCTTCCACGAGCTCCAATTCTTCCACACGCACCAACAACAACAAGCACAGTTAGCTCATCAGTCCACACAACCTCCTCTTCCACCGTTGCCCCAACCGCTGCAGGACTACTCGTTTGCACCACAGGACGAGGCGCTTCGAACGCAACCTTCACAGCAGCAGAGCACTTCCATGGACATTGCACAGTATCGAACGCCACTCCAAGGCTCTGCTTCACCACACCACCGTGCTCAGAACATGGGGTAGGATGTCTTTTTGTTCCGTCATTTTTCTTTTTCTCTGGGTTGCCGTGTTTTAATAGAACAGACGATGGGCTTTTTTTTTTTTTGTTGTTGTTGCTTGGGCCTTTGTTCTTGTTCCCGTGGAAGGATGCTGTCCACTCGATAACATTTCTGCTCCACACGAGTACAATCTAATGGACGGAGCAGGAGCAGGAGCAAGGAGTATCAGCCGAACAGCGGCCATGCAGCAGCATGAATGGACTTTCTTTTTTTTTTTTTTTTTTTTTTTTTAATGCATCCATTTGGGGGTGGGCGTACAAACACACCTTTCTCGTTTTTCGACACTGTAGTCAGGACAGGAGCAACTTGAACCACAGCAGGACAAAGGATATTATTGTCAGGGCTTTTTTACCTTTTTCAGACCTTGTCTGATCTTGATAGTTACTGCTATACAGTGCCACATCCCGACTAACCAAGAGTTTCTATCTCAAACCACAACTATCATCACTCGTAGGTTGGATATCCCAATGTCTCCTAATCCGCCTCTGACCCCATCCTCAATGTCCAACTCGAATGGCTCGCCGTTGACTGCCCTGACTAGCCCCCTGAGCTCTGGACGTAGCAGCTCAGGACTGCCCCACCAACAACACCAGCTTCCACATGGCCAGAAACATGGCTCGTCTGTGCAATCGTCTCCTCCCATGATGGCTAGTCATCCCCGGAAAAAGTCGTTTTCTTCGATGCCTATACCACTCGTTGTACCCACAGAGCCTGTTCCATCGCAACATACTGTTGGCTCCCCAGTCATGCCACCCACGACAACGACCTCCCCTTATGGATCACCAGCCTCCAAATACACGAGCTACATGGGCGTAGTCTCATCTCGCAGGACCCCGTCATCGACCGCCGCAGCTGATACATCATCGAATCCACGCGATTTTTATCGACGGTCTGAATCATTCAGCTCAGTTCAGGCTCGTGCGGCGCAGTTCGAAAGTCAGAGCCTTGCTTACCTGAACCACGATGGTAGCAATGGCAATGGCGTGGTGGATCATCATGGGACCACCAACGGAGAATACCAATATCAATACGCGCCAATGGATTATTCGATACGATCAAATGAGTCGGCTGAAAAGCAGCAACAGGACCAAGAATATTTATTGCACTTGCAAAGACTCCGGCACCAACAGCCGCAGCATCCTAATGGAGAACAAACGACCACTACTCGTGAGAAACATAAGCGAGACAGCTTTTATGCTGCACTTCAAGGCTGCAACAGCAGCTTAGATGTGTTGAGCAATCAGTCGCAACAGCAACAGTACTCCCAACAACAGCCCCAACAAGAACAGCCCAGGGCGATTGCCAAAGCACATTCTAGAGCCACTTCTCCTCATGCAAATGGTGGTAGTTCGTCGTTTACGACCATTCGAACAAAATCCCGAAGTGCATCTTCAACAACTTTGGCTGGAGCCGTAGCTGCGACTAACACCACTGTCAATGGAGAGGCAAAGTCTAATCGTCCAGGAACTCCTCCAGCGCCAAGGTCCCGATCGCGGACGCCTTCACGGACTCCAGCCAGCGGTAGCCGGAGTAGCAGCAGCGCTGCTAACACATTCTACCAACAACAGCAGCAGTATATGGCTTCTATCCCTCAACAACCCCAGGTTCCCCAACAGTATTCAGAAGAAGTGCAGCAGCAACGAAAGAGTATTGCATTGAACATTGCAACAGCTGACGAAGCCATGACAGGCTTTGCTCATCAGCGCACAATGGACCTTCACCACTCTACTTCCTCTTCAAGCAGCCTCTCTGAGACTTCACAGTTTGTCCAGTCGCCCGCAGAAGCTATCTCTGTTCCTGTGGCAGATCTAACAAAACACATGAGCGGACTTGAGTTCAAGGACGGTGTCGCCACAGCATCAAGCACTGGAGCAGTGTCTGGAGCAGGCTCTGGACTAGGAGGAACTGCTCCGCATCTACGACAGCCTTCGTCCAATAGTCTAAGTGGTTCGCTTCGGAGGAGTATTGTGTTTGATGTGCCAAACCATGGCTCGACTCGGTCCACAAACGGAGGAGGTGTGGGCTATGACAGCGGAGGAGGGTATAGAATGAAGGATGTTGGGGTTGTAGTATCGAGTCCCAAGGAGTATAGACACTCTATGGGTGCTCCCAGCGATACGCATGGATCAAGCAGGAAGCGTGGAAAGGTAGAGAACCAAGGATCTGTTATTACTTTTACTTCATACTACTCAACGAACATTGACTCACCTTTGCCATCTTGACTAATTTTGAATTCACAAACAGACTCTTTCCGCTATGGATCCTCCCAAGGCAAAGCCTGCCCCAACTATGCTTCCACCAATGTACATGTCATCTACAACAAGACGGAGCAATATTCCTTCGCCGATGACTTCGCGAGCTGCTGGATCCAAGATCCCAAGCCCCTCAGGCGTTTACACGCCGAGTGGTAGCGGTAGTGGTGCTAGCAGTGGTGTCCGTGGAGGTACGGTGACCCCTCGAGGCGAGAATGCATCCAAGACACGTTCGTTGATAGGCACAGCCATGACCCCGCCCATTCAGGATGTAAAGACGATCCGAGGCGGAGGAGGAGAGTCTGGCAATGTCAGCGGTAGTAGCAGTGCCAATACGACGCCAAAGACTGGGCCAGTGAGCAAGCCCTCGACGCAGGCGTCGATGGGTTCTCCTGGAACTGGACCAAGCACAGCGTCCACAAACGCTGGATCCACATCCGTTGGTATTCCAAAGCCCAAGGCGAACCGAAGTCTCTCGAGCGGGATCTTGGGTGGACTCGGTCGTCGACGGTCAGCAGCGGTGGATCCTGTGACAACATCAGGGGCGATCAATGGTGGTGTTGAAGAACCAACCACACCAAAGTTTGCAACCTTTTCAAAGACAATGTTGACCCAAGGTCACTACCAACAGCAGCAGCAGCAGCAGCAACAGCAGCAACAGCAGCAACAGTCACCATTGACACCCAAGTCAATGAGGCTGCCTATGACTCCAGGACAGTTGCTAAGCCAGTCAGAATATCAGCAGCAGCAGCAACAGCAGCAGCAGCAGTACCAGCAACAGCAGCAGTACCAGCAACAGTACCATCAGCAGGCCCAGTCTCAGTCGACTACTTTGAAAAAGACACCTACGAGTGGACTCCGAACTCCAACGGCTGTTAAAGACCTGCGTGCATCACCCTCGTCGAGGGTTGCTACAGGTGTCTCTGGAACATCAAGCTCGGGTATTCGCCCAAAGAGCACAACTACAGGTGTTAACGCAGCAGTTTCTCCATTCGTATCGAACCAACCCGTACCACTTTATGGACAGGGTCTGCCCCAACAACAGCAGGGGTATGTTTCTGCCAATGCAGCGAATGCGTCTACAGGAATGTCGCCAGTGGATCCCAAAGCAGCCCAGAGCAATGGAAATGCTGGAGGCAATTACTCTGGAGGTGTGAGTCCATTCCCGGCACTCTCGCCTTATGCAGCCCTCAAACTGTATGCACAGTATCTGAGTCTTTATGAGCGAGCTGAGATTGGAGATTACACACAGGTATATTATGTGGGTCAGAACTGTCGAAACAAGAAGAATGCTAGCCTTGAGGCCAACAGCAGCAATTTTGGTAAGTTGAGAGCACAAAACACATGGGTAGTGATGGAAAAGGTGACCAAAGACAAGGAGTGAGATACTTACAAAGTACATATCTTTTTTTTTTTTTTTTTTTTTTTTTTTTTTTTTTTTTTTTGGGTATCCGTTTCTTTTAGGTTTTGACGATGAGCGTGGAGACTATCAGATTGTGATGCACGACCACTTGATGTTCCGATATGAAATTCTGGAGATGCTTGGAAAGGGATCGTTTGGTCAAGTCGTAAAGTGTTTTGATCATCGGACGGGTGAATATGTGGCGATCAAGATTATTCGAAACAAGAAGCGATTCCATTGCCAGGCTGTTGTCGAGGTCAAGATTTTGAACCAGTTAGTTAAATGGGTAAGTCTATCTTGTGCATATTGTTGGTGAACATTTTTCTTTCCTTCTTTCTTTCTTAAATCTCGAGAAACAGGCCCCGGATACTAACTCTGCAAAAAAAAAAAAAAAAAAACTTTTGTGTGCGCGATTTGAACAGGATCCTGAAGACAAGCATAATTTGATCCGCATGACGGATCACTTTTATTTCAGGAACCATCTCTGTATTGCATCGGAGCTGTTGTCGATCAATCTTTACGAGTTTATCAAGAGTAACTCGTTCCAAGGCTTTAGTCTTGGACTCATCAAGAGGTACTTTTTTTTTTTTTTTTTTTGTTTGAGGTATTGCATTGTTAAAAATTCCGTTAAGATTCTCATCTTTTTTTTTTTTTATGGATGAAATGATCAAAAATAGGTTCTGCTCTCAGCTTCTTAACTCGTTAGAACTCTTGAGCAGACACAATGTCGTCCATTGTGATTTGAAGCCAAGGTAAAAAAAAAAGAGAGAGAGAGAGAGAGAGAACCTTTCTATATAGGGATCAAAATCTTCAGTCCTGAATACTTATCACTTCAACTTTTTTTTTTTTTTTTTTTTTTATACAGAACGTTTTACTTAAGCATCCAACAAAGTCAAGCATCAAGGTGATCGATTTTGGCAGCAGTTGTCTTGAAAACGAAAAGGTGTATACCTATATCCAGAGTCGATTCTATCGTTCACCCGAAGTTATTTTGGGCATGTCGTATAACATGGCGATCGATATGTGGAGTCTTGGATGTATTCTTGCAGAACTCTATACGGGATACCCCTTGTTCCCAGGAGAGAATGAACAAGAACAATTGAACTGCATTATGGAGATCCAAGGCATTCCGGATCGATATCTGATTGAGAGAAGCTCTCGTCGTAAGGTCTTCTTTGGTAAGTGAAAGAGGGATGTTGTTGTTTGAATCTTGAATAATTGTGCTTGGATTGGCTTTTGATGTTTGAGAGATACACTAACAACAAGAGAAAATCTTTTCCTCTCAACTTTTTTTTTTTCTTTTCTCTCTTTCTTTCTTTCTTTTCCTTCACAAAATGATTAGATTCGTATGGAAGCCCCAAGGTGGTTGTGAACTCCAAGGGCAAGAAGCGTCGTCCAGGATCCAAGACGCTTGGTCAAGTGCTCAAGTGTACTGATGTGCTGTTCCTGGACTTTATCTCGAGGTGTTTGATCTGGGACCCCGAGAAACGAATGAAGCCCTGGGAAGGATTGCAACACGAATGGATTTCAGATGTGAAGCAACAACATCAACAACAGCAACAACAGCAGTACCAACAACATGCTGCATCTCATTATCAGTATTCGCAACAGCACATGTACCAGCATCATCAACAGCAGCATCAACAGCAGCATCAACAGCAACATCAACAGCAACATCAGCAGCAGCATCCCCATTCTCATGGAAAGGCAGCTATGTTTAGTGCGCCTATCATGACGGGTTTGGGAACGACGACGGCTGTTGTTTCTGGTGGTGGAGGACCTGTGGATGGAACAGGATCTACGTCTCGACGAAAGAGCTCCATGTAAGTCTTGGATATTCTTTTTTCTTTATTATAGATGCTTTGTTTTTAAGATGGAAAAAGGGAAATGGTTTTTTGATTTCTCGGTTGACTGACGAGTATTGATTTTTTTTTTCTTTCTCTCCCTCTCTCTTTCTTAGATTCTCTGGTCAGTCGTTGGCAAGACGCTCAAAGTACGAAGGCTAGAACTGATCAGAAAAAAAAAAATTAATAATATGAGTGTTGAAGGGTTGAAGGAGGGTCACCTGACCAACCTTTGACGCGAATGCGGACCTGTTCATATTTTATTTGCGAGGTATATTGGGGATATGGTAGATTAAGGTTGGGGACAAATCGGACGGAAAGAAGAGAGAGAGGGAGAGAGAGAAAGAAAGTGGTTGCCCCAGGCACAATGGAACAGAGAAAGAGATGGCTTGTTGATCTCTGGGAGAAAAGGCCTTCCTTCTCAACCCTACTTCCTTTCATCAGTCATCATCCACACTGATAAATGTGCTTTGATCGACAGTGGTTCTGATATGACCTTGTTGGCGACTGAGGTCCAATGACACGAGAAAGAGAATGAGAAAGGTTCTGTAGATCGACCGTTGCAAGGGAGATGGACCGAGTCGGACGAATGGGGGAAGAGAGAGTCAGAGAGGTCGATTTAGAAAATGAGCTCCACAAGAAGAAGGATATGAGTAAATGGACGTTGAGCACAGGTTAGAGAGGATATGCTCCATCGGATATAGGATGGCGGAGGGGGGAGGAGGAGGGGAGGGGAAAAGGAGGGGAAGGTGCACCGATGGGTTTCTCGGGGAACGTTAATTTGACTTGAAAGGGAGGGGGGTTGGTTGAGACGAAGACCAACTTTCGTAATTGCGCACGGAAGTCTCCGAGATGGGTAGTGTAGGGAAGAACAGGAGAAGTAAGAAGAGGGGAAGAGGAAGAGGAGGAAGATGGCTGGGGGACGGAGACCATGATTCTGGAGGGGAGAATGAGAGAGAGAAAGAGAGAGGAGAGCAGCTGGATTATAGGACTTTTTTTTTTTTTTTTATTTTTCATCGGGCAGGTTCAATGGGCGATTTCAACAGCTACTCCACAGAGTGAGAGAACGAGAGAGAACGAGAGCGAGGAGGACCCATCTATGGGCATTTCAAACAACGCGGACAAAGAGGAGAGAGAGAGAGCGAGAGAGTGAGAGGGAGAATGGAGTGGGCAAGACACAGTCACCGACCATTCCACCGAGCCAGCTTTTGTGAACCTTGTTGTGTTGGCCAAGTGGTGAGCAGAGCAGGGATGGATTGGTGAAACGGGCACAGGTCAGGCACATTGGGCACGGCACAATACACACACACACAGAGAGAGAGAGAGAGAGAGGATAGGACACGCTCTGGTTAACAACCACCGTGTTTTCCGTGTGTGTGTGGTGAAGAGTTTTTTTTTTTTTTCTTCTCCTTTTTTTCTTTTCTTCTCCCTTTTTTTTTTCTTTTCTTCTTTTCCTTTTCTCTCTCTTCTTCTCTCTTTGCTCTGCCTTCACTCTCTCCTCCCTACTCTACATTTGCTCATCGCTTTTCTCATTGCATCCTTTCATCCTCACCATGTCTTTCGCTGCCCTCTCCACCAGACTCTTCCCCACTGCCCGCTCCCAGGCCATGGCCAGGGCTGCTGCCATCTCCCGCCCCACCTCGGTCTTTGCCCGCCTCTACACCAGTATGTTTTTTTTCCACTCTCCTCTCCGTTACTGTGCCGGAAACAGCCGTTTCCTTTCTTTTGACTCTGAAAAAAAGAAAGAAAGAAAGAAAGAAAGAAAGAAAGAAAGAAAAAAAGATGTTAGATTCGCTGAACAAAGGACATCCGGATATTCATTCTCATATGCTGGATGGCGTTGAAAGGCTCGATCCGCATGTTAGAATAGTGTTGCTACCCTTTTTTTTTTTTTTTTTTTTTTTTTCTTCTTCTTCTTCTTTCTTTTCTTTTGGACGCGTGTGAAAAGAATCGCGATTGGTGACAACCCTGTGTTTCTCACACAGACACACATTCTCGTCTTCCCCCTTTCTTTTTCCTCCTAATGTTTCGTCCTCGGACTATTCATAACTTCTATCAAAAAAAAAAAAAAAAAAAAAAAAAAAAAAAGAAGAATAACCCTTTTGGATCTTGATCTCTCTACTCTGTATCCATTCCTTTTTGATAGCCAAGTACTCTGATCAGCACGAGTGGATCAAGATCGAGGGTGGCGTTGGCACTGTCGGTATTACCAACCACGCTCAGGAATTGCTCGGAGAGATCGTCTTTGCTGAGCTTCCCGCTCTCAAGGATGTTCAATTGGGTGGTAAATGCTGACTCTTTTTTCTTTTGTGAAGGATTCTATTTTTTTTTTTTTTTTTTTTTTTTTTTAATGCGTCCTATCATGGTTGTCATATCAATCTCAGTATGCAGCGACTCACTAAGCCTTTTTTTTTTATTTTATTTTATTTTATTTTTTTTTTTTTTTTTGGTAGATTCCGTTGGGTTGTCGAGTCCGTCAAGGCTGCCTCCGATATTTACACCCCTGTCTCTGGAGGTTGTTGAAGTCAACAGCGCTTTGGGCGATAGCCCAGAGCTGTTGAACGATAACCCTGAGACCGAAGAAAAAAAGCTGTTAGAGCTTTCTTTTGCTTCTTTCTCTTTGTCATTCTGTTCTCCCACCACACAATCATACGCCAGTTGTTTCTCTTTTCATCTCAGAAACAGCCCGTTAATCTTTTTATTATTATTATTATTATTATTCCTTTTCTATCTTTCCTATTTTCTATGAACCGATAGGCTGGATCTACAAGATCAAGCTCTCTGACGAAGCGGAGCTCGCTAAGCTCATGGACAAGGCGGCCTACGATGAGCTCTGCGGTTCTTCTTAATTCTCATGAAATGGAAAAAGAAAAAAAAAAAAAAAAATCCATCGGACTCGTACGATCACTTCAAGACTATGGATATGAATTAGGACGAACGAAAAGAAAAAAAAAAAAAAAGCATGGACAAACAGCTTTTTTTTTTTTTTCTTGCTCTCTTTCTTTAACTTTTTGCAACCACACATCAACTCTCTTTTTTTTTTTTTTTTTTTCTTCCTCCCACTTTCTTAAAAGCATCCCACACCAATAAAAGAAAAGAAAAAAAAAAACCTATTACATCATATTTTTTTTTTCTCTTCTCTATTTCCAACAAGTTGGTTCTGCTTTCTCTCTATTCCAAAAAAAAGGGGGGAAGGGGAGGGGGGGAAGAAGATGTCAATCCTATCTCTACTCTTGACTCTTGACTTGCTTGCAGCTATTACTACTTTTTTTTTGCCAACTATTCCTTTTCTACTTTCTACAAAGAATCATACTGCAACTACATGATGATACAGTCAAGTCGGTCCCGCTCAACAATCCGTTGAATACTCTTCCAATCAGACCGCATCTCTGCAAACTCAAAGATATCCTCCACCCTCAGGATACCTCCAAATCGTTCCATATCATGAATCAACTGCTTCAAATCTTGAGGGGATTGAATAATAAAGATGTTGCCCAATTCCTTGAGGGCCAAGAAATTGGGGATCAAGGATGGTTGCTTTAGACCTGCAACAAAGTTGTAGTAATGGTTGAGATCACAGATCAGGACAAATCCTCCCTGGGACGAGACCACGTTCGAACGAAGGTGCTTGGTCAGACAACTAGTCACAGGAGAGAGGGAGAAAGTCAGATTACCTAGCCCTTGAATAATTGGACAAAGCAAGTGAAAAGAACAAAACAGTCAAAAACACTTACTTGAACAGACGTAGTCCTATCTCTTGAAAGAATACGTCCAGGGTATGTTTGTCCGTACATCCAATCAACATCTTCGTATGCGTAGTTAGACACTGCACTGCTTCTTTACATGCCTAGAGAGGGGGAAAAAAAAATGAATCAAAGGTTAAAAGCCATCCCGTGTTGTCGCTTGCACAAAGTCTCCTTTTCTTCCTTGGAACTACTATGAGAAAGAACTCTTCCTCCTCCCCCTCTCCTCTACTTACCAGCGTAGCCTGAAGCTCAATATCGGCACCTTCTTCGGGGTTATAGTCCGTGGGTTGTTGCATGGTCGTCAGGATGTACTCCACTTGTCCAATCAAGACTTCAATTGACTTGTCCAATCCCGCTGCCACACCATCATCAATCATCCTCTCAAAGGCCTTCTTTTCCTTATTGGCCTCGTTCAAGAAATCCATCTTGTCGATATATTTACACATTTCTTCCGCATAATATACTTGAACCATTTGAAGAATCAGATCCACAACATGAACCAACTCAAAGAAATCCATCAAGGGTGTCACCCCACCACTTTCATGTTGAGTCGTCGGTCGATATTTACCCAATTGTTGGATCGCTGTCGCAAAGGCTGGTTTGATATGCATTTGACCCAAAGATCGTAACAATGAAATAAAAACGGACTCAATCGTCTTTTGAACTCGACCTCCTAAAACACCTCCTAACCTTGCAAAGGCTGAAAGTCGTTGAAGTGCATCCTTGTCCAAATGAATCAGATGCAATGCCAACTCTACACTCAACAACGAATTCATCTCTTCTTGAACCTCTTGAGCCGTCACAATCTGTTGTGAGGTCGAGAGATCAACCCCACTGGGAGTACTTTTGATACTGTCGGCATCACTCGCAAGAGAAACTGACTTTCGCTCGGGAACAAACGTTGGTGAGGAGGGGCCGGTCGGGGTGTCGGGGGCCGAGGCGACAGTTGGTGCTGCTGCGGTGGTAGCACTGGTGGATGTGGACGAAATAGATGTGATCGAGCGGATCGAGAACCGTTTGCTGCTCTTGGTAGAGGCAGTGGTTGGTGTTGTCGTGGTAGAGGCAATGGTGGTGGTCGAGTGAGTAGAAGCAGAAGAGGAGGCCACTGGAGGGAGAGCCGCGTTGGCAGAGGTGGTGGACGAGGACGAGGTGACTCCTGCAACAATTGAAGATGAAATCTTGTAAGGAAGAGCCATCACGTTCCTGAAGCCCTTCAAAAAGTTGCGCTTGAAGACCTCGCGGTTCCTGGGGTTCATACGCTTTGGCTCGTCGTCCTTTTGATCTCGCTATTTGTCAACGAGGTCGTGATGAAAATGGATTTGTAAAGAATTTCTTTGCTTTTTGCCTTTTCTTTTTCTTTTTCTTTTGATCCGCAAACGAGAGATGGATTATGATAAACAAAGAAACAAAGAATGGGCAAAGACCCTCCCTTCCTACCTGTCGATCATGACGGTCAATCTGATCCTTGCAAGATTTTTGTACCCAGTCCAGTTCGTTTTTCAGATACTGTTCGAGCCAGGGGGCAAAGACTCTAGCAAGGAGTTTCTCCATACGGTATGTCGGCAGATGGATCGGTTCCATGGTCACAATCGTGTTGTCCAGTCGTTCCAGATACCGATAGGCTGTTGGGACAGATTTGAGGTAGAGTAACTTGTCTCTCATACTACACATGTCAAAAAGTTGAGAACAGTACTCCGAGATGACATCTTCAAAGACTCGTTCTGCAAAACTAAAAAGCACATCAGCCTCTTCCGGGAAAACATCGTTGATGATGATGGCCTGTTTCTGAAACTCGAGTTCTGTGAATTCCATGAACAGTCGCAAGGGTGTAAACTCTGGGAACGCTGTGTTTTCGCGCACAACAATGGGCTGTGCTAACCAAAGCTCATATTGCCTATTCCGAAGAGAAGAAAAATAGAGTCCAGTTGAGTATGTCGCACTTTGAACAAATGATCGCCAAAAAAAAAAAAAAAAAATAGCTTTGCTGCAACAGCCACTTCTATCCCATCCTAACAGGCCATACTTGAGGTTCTCGCTGGGCTCGTAATTGTTGTCGAAAAAGATGCCGTTCTTTTGGATAAAAATCTGAATACATGCTGTTGCTCCGTTGAGATCTAGCAGGACACCAGCATATCTCTAGTGGGTGACAATCAAAGGAGTCCGGGAGAGAGAGAAGGATATATGAGTCAACATGGCTCTCTCTCACTCCTTCACTTCAATGTGCAATAAAAAAAAGAAAAAGAAAAAGAAAATAAGAAACCGGGCCCTTACCGCCATTTCGTGTGTGTCTCTAGAGTCATAAGCAACCTCAAAGAGGTGTAGACAACGGTTCTCAAAAAACTCACAAGTGCCTTCCAAGTTCTCGTTGATCTATGGGGGACACATTCAGAAGCAAAAGGAGTGGACGTCCGGACCATTAATATTGCCGCCGAGTTATCCGGGTTTAAATTGCGTGGGCTTTTGCAGAGCAAAGAACAGACACAGAACACAGAACACAGACAGACAGACAGACAGACGAGTCATACCTGATTGGAGTCGATCGTGAGATGAGCCTTGGAGAAAGAGTGGAGACGACCCAAGATCCGGGCCACATCCAGAACAGATCGCCCATACTCCTGAATGACCTTGCTCTCCTTGTTTGCATATCTAAAGTCGATATAGTATGGCCAGAGGTCCAGGTAAATTTGCTTAAAATACTCCATCGCGCCCTGGCGTGCCTTCTTTTTCTGGATCAGGGCATAAGGGTCACCAGGAAGACCTCGAATTTGGATCCGTGGCTCCGACTCGCTGGATCGGTAACCATCGTCTGAAAGGTTGGATGTACTAGCCCGATTGTTGGAACCTTGGATGGCTTCCTTGTTGTTGGCGGCGATACGTTGGCGCGTTGTCTCTGAGATGTTGTTGCCTTGAACAGGAAACCGAGGAAGGGCCTCACAAGGACTATCGAGAAGGTTTTTGTCCTTGCTGTCCTGTTTCTTGTTTTTGCTACCAAAACCATACCCCATGGCCACCAATTTTTGTTCCCAGAGTTCATCGCTATAGACGATGACCTTGAGTCGACGACAGGCCATGGCAACGGCTGGGAGTGAAGACACGGGAAGGTATTGAACGCATCTCAGCAGGATGTCAGACGGGAGAATGGGAATGGAGGTCGTAAAGATGTCGGTAGCCTCGACGCCGTCAAAGTCGGCTACATCAAAAACGATCTCGTCCATGGCTCGGTCGCCCGGCTCTGCGGGCGCTCGGGGGCGATTATATGGCGTAAAAAAAAAAAGAAAAAACGAAGAAAAGGGAGCAAATGGCGGTGGTGGGGGGGGGTAAAAGTGGGAGAAAAGGGAAAGGTGGGAAAAAATGGGATCGAAGAGTGAAAAAGAGAAGGTGAGAGGCAAAAGATCTGGATCAGGGAAAAAAAAAAAGAGAAAGAGAGTGAGAGAAAGTGGCCAGCACCAATGGGTAGGACAAACGGACAGGCAGGTGGCAAACAAACGATGGAGACTGGGAATGCCCCATGCAAAGAAAAAAAGAAAAAAAAGCAAAGCTCCCGTCGGCGTTTGGTTGACACGTTTCTTTCCCTTTCGCTCGCTGGAAGAACAACGCTGCAGAGAAGGAGAGAGAGAGAGAGAGCAGAAGCGAGCCAAAGGACACTTCTAGGTTCAGTCGCTCACCCATACTCTTCCCATCTGGGCAATCCCGCGGTCACAACCCTCTCTGTCTCTGTCTCTCTCTCTCTCTCTCTCTCTCTTACCTTCTCTCTTTCTATCTCTCTTTCTCTCTCTCTTTCTTTCTCTCTCTCTCTC